>JAJONR010000248.1:0-51036 GCA_029582245.1 Solanum etuberosum | reverse complement strand
TTTTAGACTCAAAATTTCCCCAACTAAGTCATTCTCCCTAGAATCTAAAAGAAAACCCAAAACGTCATCCTCTCCAAAGGAATTTCTCTCTCTAAAACTTCAAGGAAGAAGAAGAGGAATGTTGAAGCTAAGGGCTTGAAGAAACAAGGTTTTTTCACTCAATTTATTTGGAGAATCATAACTAAGGTATGGTATTCCTTCATCCATGGATAGTCTTCATCCATGGAGTCCCTCCAACTTCAATTTCAAAACTAGTGATTTCTCCAAAAGTAGGGTTTGACTTCAATCTCATGGGTTCTTTTCAAAAACGTTTCTAATGATTGATTTATGATGGATTTTTATTGAATTGATGATTTATTGTTTATTTATGATGAAATACCCTAAGAACCCATGAAACCCCCATCTTCTTCAATTATGAACTTGTGATGTGGGTTTGTTGATTATAGAAGAATGTTATGAGATTATGTAAGTAGGCATTGGGTTACTTGAAATTATAAATATATCCATGTGTAATGTAATAAATCTAGATGTTTTGATTGAATATGATCTATGGTCCTTGAAGGGACAACGTATGAGAATTATGCATGATTATGAGATTATGAATATGCTTAAGGAACACTTTGAGAGTAAAGTGAGTATGATCTAGTTGTTGTGTTGTTGGAATATTATCCTCATGTACAAAATTATGTATTCTTATAATAAGATGTGAAAGGTTTTCTCACAATGTGATGATTCTAAGGTTGAAAGGCTATTATCAACTATTGAATCTATGAGCTATAGTATGATTTATGTTGGATTGAGTGTCAAGAAATTCTTCCATGAATATGAACTTAAGTCAAGACTTCATAGATAATATATGGGAATAAATGCTTAGCACCGAGTGGATAGTAATATGAGATGGAAGCTTATACGATAGTTGAGTCCGGCTTTCCAAATGGGTTCCTTTTACCATAGTTGAGTCCGGGTTCTGAAAGTATGTATCTCATGAGATGGAAACCTTCTACCATAGTTGAGTCTGGGTTTCTAGAAGCAATCTCCTTATCCCATAACTATGTGCCCTCATAGGTCTTTAGCTAGTGGATCCACCTAAGCTAAGAATATGGTTCTACCTTAGGCAAGTAGGACAATCCCTTTTCGGTTTGGGGTAGACACCAGATTCCATGATAAGCTCACATGGTCTATGTCGGTTAAGGATTATTCCCCATTATGGTAGTATGAACAAGAACTTGAATTATGAACTATAGTTACTCAAGAAGCTTTACTTAGTATGGGTGGGATTATGGGATCTTATTCATGCATTGCAAAAGTAAGCTTTAAGGGTATTTATGATATGTTCCTCGTATGACATGATGTTTTATGAGTTGATTATGCTTATGACTTATGCTTCTCCATTATCTTTCAAATGATGCTTTAACTTAGCAAATTGCATGCATTCAATTAAAATGTTCCTTTTAGCATGTTTTCAAGATTTTATTACATGGCTATCATACTTAGTGCATTTTTGTACTAACCCATATTTTTCTACATTTTTCCCAAGTGTCCGGTTCTCAAGGTGGTCCCCATTTTGGCTAGAGCTTGGAATTGATCCTTCTCCTTGCTAGTTTGGGAAGTCCTCATGATTCGAGGACGGATACTATCATTGTAGTTTCATTCTTTTTAGCATTTCATTTTTTGGATTATGTTGTCTTTGGCTGTGACCCTATTTGATTCGACTATTGTAACAAATGGCTATTTGAGACAAGTCTAGACTTCCGCTTTGCTTTTCTGAAAAATTTCTTAAGACTATGAAATGTGTTTTACTCTTTATTGTTCTATGCTTATGTTATGATATGCAAAGTTTCTTACATGGAGCCTTTAGGGGTTCTATGTGTCTTGTTACATCTAGGGGGTACTCCTGGGTCGTGACAAACTTGGTAATCAGAAAAAAAGGTTTAGAATGATTCTAGGATGATGTCTTATAAGCCATGTCTAGTAGAGTCTTGTTCATGAGTGTGAAGTGCGCCATATTTATGAATGAGAGAGCCTATAAGATGTTTAGGAAACTACACTTCTTTCATTACTCTTAAGTCATGAGATAGAGTTTAACTCTATAAGATCTTCCTTCTAATCCTTCTCTTGTGTCTTCAGGAAATGAATACATGAAGGGCTAATGCTAGAAGGGTGGAAGAGGAGAATGTGAATCAAGGAGCTCCCCCTCAAGATAATCAAGCTCCGGTTGATCCCGTGGTTGAGAATGTGACCCATGTGGAGTTTAGGTCTACTATCCAAATGTTAGCTCAAGTTGTGACGACTCAAGCCAATAGAGAAGTTGTAGCTCCGGTGAATGTGAATTCGGCTGCTTCGAGGTTTAGGGATTTTGCTAGAATGAACCCTCCCGAGTCTCATGGCTCCAAAGTGGGAGAGGATCCTCAAGAATTTATGGAAAAGGTCTACAAAATACTTGACATTATGGGGGTGACTTCGGTAGAGAAAGCGGAGCTAGCCTCATACCAATTAAAGAGTGTTGCTCAAGTATGGTTTACTCAATGGAAGAACCATAGGCCGGTAGGAGCGGTCCCGGTTGAGTGGGAAATGTTCAAATCGGCATTTCTTGGTAGATTCTTTCCACGAGAGTTGAGGGAAGGTAAAGTGGAGGAATTCATTAACCTTCGCCAATGTAGTATGATCGTGAAAGAGTATTCCCTAAAATTCACTCAATTGTCCAAGTATGCTCCAACTTTGGTGTTAGATTCGAGGGATGAGATGAGTAGGTTTTTGACGGGTGTGTCTGACTTGGTTGAAGAATAATGTCATACGGCAATGCTCCATGATACCATGGATATCTCAAGGCTCATGGTGTACGCTAGAAAAATTGAGGAGTCCAAACTCAAGAAAAAGAATAGGATCTAGAACCGGTGATGGGAACTTCTCCAATGCTAGGTCCGATCGACAAGGTCAACCAAGGTTTAGACTAAGGTTCTCCAACCAAGGCTCCTATAGTGCTCCAAGGGTCAACAAGGATAGGGTTTCCAACCCTAAACCTCAAGGAGGTAATAGTGGTGGTTCATATGTTGCTAGGCCTAATTGTGCAAAATGTGGTAGAAAGCATGATGGTAAGTGCCTAGTTGTCACCGATGGGTGTTTTAGTTATGGAAACATTGGCCACAAGATGAGATATTGTCCTATGCTCAAGGTTAAGGGAAGGGAAGATAAACAAGCTCCTCCAAGGGGTTCAAACTCCAATGCTCAAAAGCAAAACTGCTTTTATGCTCCTCAATCCCGAGGTGACCAAGAGAGTTCCCCGGATGCGGTGACCAAGAGAGTTCCCCGGATGCGGTGACCAGTATGTTAAAAGTCTTTCCTATTGATGTATACGCTTTGTTAGATCCCGATGCTACTTTTTCCTTTGTGACACCTTATGTGGCCATGAAGTTTGAAATACTCCACGAAGTGTTAGTAGAACCTTTTTTGGTCTCTACCCCGGTTGGTGACTCGGTGGTGGCTAAGAGGGTTTATAGAAGTTTTCCCATTTACTTGTCCCATAGAGTTAGTTTGGTGGATTTGGTAGAGTTAGACATGTTACACTTTGATGTGATTCATTGTATGGATTGGTTGCATGCTTGTTATGCCTCTATAGATTGTAGGACTCGGGTGGTTAGGTTCCAATTTCCAAATGAGCCTATCTTAGAATTGAAGGGGGGGGGGGAATTCTATGCCGAGAGGTCAATTTGTCTCTTTCCTTAAAGCTAGGAAGATGATCTCCAAAATGTGTATTTACCATCTTGTAAGGGTGAGGGATGTTGAATCTGAAACGCCTACTTTAGAGTCGGTTCCGGTAGTGAATGAGTTCCTTGAAGTTTTCCTCGATGATTTGCCTGGTATTCCTCTCGAGCGGGAAATAGATTTTGGTATTGACCTTCTTCCGAAAATGCAACCTATCTCTATTACACCTTATAGAATGGCTCCAGTGGAGTTAAAGAAGTTGAAAGAGAAACTAAAGGATTTGCTAGACAAGGGTTTTATTCAACCGAGTATCTTTCCATGGGGCGCTCCGGTGTTGTTTTTTAGAAAGAAGGACGGGTCTCTTTGAATGTGTATTGATTATCGTCAATTGAATAAAGTGACCATTAAGAACAAGTATCCCCTTCCAAGAATTGATGACTTGTTTGACAAACTTCAAAGGGCTAGTTATTTCTCCAAGATTGATCTTCGTTCGGGTTATCACCAATTGAGGGTGAGAGGGGTTGATATTCCCAAAATGGCTTTTCGAATAAGATATGGTCACTATGAGTTCCTAGTAATGTCCTGTGGTTTGACTAACGCTCCGGCGGCATTCATGGACTTAATGAATAGACTGTTCCGACAATATCTTGACATGTTTGTGATACTGTTTATCGATGATATCTTGATGTACTCAAGGAGTGAGGATGAGCATGTGGGCCATTTGAGGGTTGTATTGCAAGTCCTTAAGGACCATCAACTTTTTGCGAAGTTTAGCAAGTATGAGTTTTTGTTACGGTTCGTAGCATTCCTTGGTCTTATTGTGTCAAGCAAGGGTATCGAGGTAGATACTAAGAAGACGGATGCGGTAAAGAGTTGGCCTACACTTCTAACTCCTTCGGATATTAGAAGCTTTTTAGGTTTGGCCGGTTACTATAGGAGGTTTGTTGAGGGTTTTTTCTCCATTGCTTCTCCGTTGACGGCTTTGACTCAAAAGAAGGCTAAGTTTGAGTGGTCGGAAGCGTGTGAGAAAAGTTTCCAAGAATTGAAAGATAGACTTACTTCCGCTCCGGTGTTTACCTTACCGGAGGGTACGTATGGTTTCGTAGTGTATGGTGATACCTCTAGAGTTAGGTTGGGATGTGTGCTTATGCAAAATTGTAAGGTGATTGCCTATGCTTTAAGGCAACTTAAATTCCATGAGAAGAATTATCCTACCCATGACATTGAATTAGCGGCGGTTGTTTTTGCCTTGAAAATTTGGAGGCATTATCTATATGGGGTACATGTTGATGTGTTTACTGATCACAAAAGCTTATAATATGTGTTTAGTCAAAAAGACTTGAATCTTTAGCAAAGAAGGTGGTTAGAATTATTGAAGGACTATGACATGAGTGTCCTTTATCACCCTGGCAAAGCTAATGTGGTAGCGGATGCTCTTAGTAGATTGTCCATGGGTAGTGTGGCTCATGTAGAGGATGAAAAGAAAGAATTGGTTCGTGATGTGCATAGGTTGGCCCGGTTAGGTGTCCAACTACTGGATTCCACCAAGGGTGGTGTCATGGTCCATAATGGCTCCGAATCATCCTTTGTGATGGATGCGAAGTCTAAGCAAGACCTTGATACCATATTAGTTGAGTTTAAAGAGTCGGCACTCAAAAAGTCCGTTGAGGCTTTTTCCCAAGGGGGAGATGGGGCGCTTAAATACCAAGGTCGATTATGTGTTCCGGATGTTGATGGTTTGAGGGAGCAAATTTTAGAGGAAACTCATAGGTATCAATATTCTATTCATCCGGGAGCCACCAAGATGTACCATGACCTACAGGAAGTCTATTGGTGGAATGACATGAAGAGAGATATTATGGGATTTGTAGCCAAATGTCTGAATTTTCAACAAGTTAAGGTTGAGCACCAAAGGCCGGGAGGCTTGTCCCAAAATATAAGTATTCCCACTTGGAAGTGGGAAGATGTAAATATGAACTTTATTGTGGGTTTGCCTCGCACCCGAAGGCAACATGATTCTATTTGGGTCATTATAGATAGGATGACAAAATTAGCCCACTTCATTCCCATCAAGGTTTCTCATTCAGTGGAAGATTATGTCAAGTTGTATATAAGTGAGATAGTGAAGTTGCATGGCGTCCCTTTATCTATTATTTCAGATCGGGGTACTCAATTTACTTCACACTTTTGGAAGTCATTCCAAAAAGGGCTTGGTACTAAAGTTAAGCTTAGCACGGCTTTTCATCCCCAAACCGATGGGAAAGCGGAGCGTACCATCCAAATATTAGAAGATATGTTGAGGGAATGTGTTATAGACTTCAAGGGTAATTGGGATGACCACTTGCCTTTAATAGAGTTTGCCGACAATAATAGTTATCACTCAAGTATCGATATGGCTCTTTTTGAAGCCTTGTATGGTAGGAGATGTAGGTCTCTGGTTGGTTGGTTTGAGGTAGGTGAAACTGCTCTTATTGGTCTTGAATCGGTTTATGAAGCTATTGAGAAAGTTCGACTAATTAGAGAGAGGTTGAGAACGGCCCAAAGTCGGCAAAAGTCTTATGGCGATATAAGAAGAAGGGATCTAGAATTTGAAGTTAATGATTGGGTCTATATAAAAATCTCACCTATGAAAGGTGTGATGAGATTTGGGAAGAAGGAAAAACTTAGTCCCCGGTATGTGGGCCCATACCAAATTTTGAAGCGTATTGGGAAAGTTGCCTATGAGTTAGATTTGCCAAATGAGTTGGCTCCGGTTCATCCGGTGTTTCATGTCTCCATGCTTAAGAAGTGTATTGGAGATCCGTCGTCCATTATTCCCTTAGAAGGTTTAGGAGTTGACGAAAGTCTCTCATATGAAGAGGTTCCGGAAGAGATCTTAGACCGGCAAGTTAAAAGGTTGAGAAATAAAGAAATAGCTTTCGTAAAAGTTTTATGGAGGAACCATTTAGTTGAGGGTACTACTTGGGAGGCCGAGGCCGATATGAAGTCCCGATATGCTCATATCTTTCCATCTACTCCTATTCAAGCTTTAGGTAAGTAGTTCCTCTTGAGTTTTAGTGTTTTGGGAGTCATGTGTGTATAAGTGTTTTTCCCATGATTTCCTTATGTGATGCATGTTCTTGATGAAATTCATGTTTAGTAAGAAAATGAGGTTTCATGATTTATATATTCCTGATGTTGTTGTGCATTAAATATGAGTTGCATATCTGACTTCATGAGATGAGTTGATGAACATGCTTTAGTATGCTTTTGAGAGAAAATGCATATTGGCTCCATGATATTGTGTTGAGCATGCTTCTAGTTGGAGAAGGTAGTTCCTCCTAGGAATATGAGAAATATTGAGTTTTAATGCATAATGGGTTGTTAGATGTAGTTCCTACTTCCTCACGTTGCATTGATTATGTTTAAGATGGAGTTAAAGTTTCCTCCTATAAATTGTGCATTTTTTTTATGTTCCATTCATGATGGGATGCTAGTCTTGAGTCTTTACTACCGTAAGGTGTCTAGGTCGTCATTCGAGGACGAATGTCCCAAAGGGGAAGATATTGTAATACCCCAGACTCTAGTAGGGTAAACTAGAGCTAAACGTGGGGGTTAACATCAAGGAAAATGGGTAAGGGCCTATCATACATTGGAACTAGTCGAAGGAAAACATTGAGGTTGCCTTGACCCACTTGGCTATGGGCAGTACCATCGCCAAAGTGCCTTGGCGGTTAGCCAAGTGGAGCTAGAGTCGCCCATTCGATTGCCTAGGGGCCCAAGGTTCTGGAAAATTGGGCGTGCTAGGTTGGGGCTCGCCAACCCAATTGGTGCATCGCCAAAAGGTTCCCCCTCCTCTCCTAGTGGTCTGCCTCCATGGTGTGGCCACTGGAAATTTCGGCGAGCCAAGGGACCACTTGGCGAGCTAAATTGTGCAGATCTGCAACTTTTAAGTGGGAGTCTTAGGGGTCTGTTGTTATTTTCCCAAAATCAATACTACATTGTTTTACTCTTTCCCTAGTAAAGTACATAATCTTTTTAGACTCAAAATTTCCCCAACTAAGTCATTCTCCCTAGAATCTAAAAGAAAACCCAAAACGTCATCCTCTCCAAAGGAATTTCTCTCTCTAAAACTTCAAGGAAGAAGAAGAGGAATGTTGAAGCTAAGGGCTTGAAGAAACAAGGCTTTTTCACTCAATTTATTTGGAGAATCATAACTAAGGTATGGTATTCCTTCATCCATGGATAGTCTTCATCCATGGAGTCCCTCCAACTTCAATTTCAAAACTAGTGATTTTCCCAAAAGTAGGGTTTGACTTCAATCTCATGGGTTCTTTTCAAAAACGTTTCTAATGATTGATTTATGATGGATTGTGATTGAATTGATGATTTGTTGTTGATTTATGAAAAAATCCCCCAAGAACCCATGAAACCCCCATATTTTTCAATTATGAACTAGTGATGTGGGTTTGTTGATTATAGAAGAATGTTATGAGATTATATAAGTACAGATTGGGTTATTTGAAATTATGATTATATCCATGTCTAATGTAGTAAATCTAGATGTGTTGATTGAATATGATCTATGGTCCGTCAAGGGACAAAGTATGAGAATTATGCATGATTATGAGATTATGAATATGCTTAAGGAACACTTTGAGAGTAAAGTGAGTATGATCTAGTTGTTGTGTTGTTGAAAGATTATCCTCATGTACACACTTATGTATGCTTATGATACAATGTGAAAGGTTTTCTCACAATATGATGATTCTAAGGTTGAAAGGCTATTCTCACCTATTGAATCTATGAGCTATAGTATGATTTATGTTGGATTGAGTGTCAAGACATACTTCCATGAATATGAACTTAAGTCAAGACTTAATAGATAATATATGGGAATAAATGCTTAGCACCGAGTGGATAGGAATATGAAATGGAAAATTATACGATAGTTGAGTCCGGCTTTCCAAATGGGTTCCTTTTACCATAGTTGAGTCCGGGTTTCCAAAGTATGTATCTCATGAGATGCAAACCTTCTACCATAGTTGAGTCCGGGTTTCTAGAAGCAATATCCTTATCCCATAACTATGTGCCCTCATAGGTCTTTAGCTAGTGGATCCACCTAAGCTAAGAGTATGGTTCTACCTTAGGCAAGTAGGACAACCCCTTTTTTGTGTGGGGTAGACACCAGATTCCATGATAAGCTAACATGGTCTATGTCGGTTAAAGCTTATTCCCCATTATGGTAGAATGAACAAGAACTTGAA
Organism: Solanum etuberosum; assembly: GCA_029582245.1. Taxonomy (NCBI): domain Eukaryota; kingdom Viridiplantae; phylum Streptophyta; class Magnoliopsida; order Solanales; family Solanaceae; genus Solanum; species Solanum etuberosum. Next base: position 42,088 of record JAJONR010000248.1, on the reverse strand, counting down.
TTATGAACTATAGTTACTCAAGAAGCTTTACTTAATATGGGTGGGATTATCATATTTTATTCATGCATTGCACAAGTAAGCTTTAAGGGTATTTATGATATGTTCCTCGTATGACATGATGATTTATGAGTTGATTATGCTTATGACTTATGCTTCTCCATTATCTTTCAAATGATGCTTTAACTTAGCAAATTGCATGCATTCAATTAAAATGTTCCTTTTAGCATGTTTTCAAGGTTTTATTGCATGACTATCATACTTAGTACATTTTTGTACTAACCCATATTTTCCTACATTTTTCCCAAGTGTAGGGTCCGGTTCTCAAGGTGGTCCCCATTGTGGCTAGAGCTTGGAATTGATACTTCTCTTGCTAGTTTGGTGAGTCCTCATTATTCGAGGATGGAGACTATCATTGTAGTTTCATTCATTTTAGAATTTCATTTTCAGATTATGTTGTCTTGGGCTATGACCCTATTTGATTCCACTATTGTAACATATGGCTATTTGAGACAATTCTAGACTTCTGCTTTGCTTTTATGAAAAATTTCTTAAGACTATGAAATGTGTTTTACTTCTTATTGTTCTATGCTTATTTTATGACATGCTAAGTGGCATACATGGAGCCTTTAGGGGTTCTATGTGCCTTGTTACATCTAGGGGGTACCCTGGGTCGTGACACAATATGACCAAGGAAAGCTACGTACCTTAACAAAAATTCACATTTGCTAACTTTTGCAAACAGTTGTTGGTCCTTGAGGATTTGAAATAAGATCTTCAAATGATCAATATGCTCATTCTCACGTCTTGAATAGATCAAAATATCATCGATAAACACAATCACAAACATGTCTAGGTATTGCCTAAAAACTATATTCATCAAGTCCATAAACGCCACCGGAGCATTAGTCAAACCAAAGGACATCACCAAGAACTCTTAATGACCATATCAGGTTCTAAAGGCCTTCTTCGGAAATTCATTTTCCCTCACCTTAAATTGGTGATAACCCGATCGAAGATCAATCTTAGAGAAATAACTTGCCCCTTGAAATTGATCAAACAAATCATCTATCCTCAGAAGAGGATACTTGTTCTTAATATTCACCTTGTTCAACAGACGATAGTCGATACACATTCGAAGAGAACCATCCTTCTGTAGAACAAAAAAAATCGGAGCACCCCATGCAAGATACTCGGTCTAATGAAACCCTTGTCTAACAGATCCTTCAACTGTTCTTTCAACTCCTTAAGTTCCGCCAGAGCCATACGGTAAGGAGGAATAGAGATAGGTTGTGTATCGGGGAGAAGGTCAATTCCGAAGTCTTTTTCCCGCTCGGAAGGAATACCGGGTAAGTCATCTGGAAACACTTCCGGAAACTCATTTACGATGGGGACCGACTCTAAAGAAGGGGTTTCGGAATCTATATCCCTCACCCTTACTAGATGGTAAATACAACCCTTAGAAATCATTTTTCTAGCTTTAAGACAAGAGACAAACAGACCCTTAGGCATAGAATTCCCCCCCCCCTTCCACTCTAGGACAGGCTCATTTGGGAATTGAAATTTGACTACCCGAGTCCTACAATCAATAGAAGCATAACATGAGTGCAACCAATCCATCCCAAGTATGAAATCAAAGTCTAACATATCAAGCTCTACTAAGTCAACAAGAGTAACTCTATGGGATAAGGAAACGGGGCATCTTCTATATACCCTTTCAGCCAACACAAAATCACCAACATGAGTAGAGAAAGAAAAATGTTCTAATAACACAACGGGGAGCACATCAAACCTCATGGCCACATAAGGTGTCACAAAAGACAAAGTAGCACCGGGATCAAGTAAAGAATATACATCTATTTGAAAAACTTTTAACATACCGGTCATCACATCCAGGGAACTCTCTTGATCACCTCTAGTCTGAAGAGTATAAAATCGGTTTTGCTTAGGAGCACTTGCACCCGAACCACTTGGACCGGATGAAGAGTAGGGTTGAGTCCTACAACAATTATCTCCTTCCTTCTTAGCAACCGAAGGACAATCCCTGATCTTGTGATCCGTCATTCCACACCCAAAGCAAGCATTAGAACCCGTTATACACTTACCCTCATGATATCTTCCATACTTAGCACAAGTAGGCATCGAGGATCTACTACCATCTCCTTGAGGTTTAGGGTTAGACACCCTTTCATTGCTAGACCTTGGAGGAGCATTTGAAGAACCTTGCCCGGAGAACTTTTGCCGAAACCTTGAACGACCTCGTCCACCGAACCTTGAATGTGAATAGTTACCATCATCCACTCTAGCTCTTTTTGCCTCTCTAGATCTTTCCTTGAGCTGCTCTTCCTCAATTTGTTAGGAATGCACCATAAGGCGAGAAATGTCCATGTCATGGACAAGCATAGCGGTACGGCATTCTTTGACTACCATGTCGGACACTCCCGACATAAACTTGCTCATCTTAGTCCTACGATCCGCTACAATAGAGGGGGCATACTTGGACAAATGAGTGAACCTCAATGCATACTCCCTCACACTCATACTTCCTTGCCAAAGATTAATGAATTCGAGAACCTTGGCCTCTCTCATCTCAAGAGGGAAAAATTGATCAAGAAAAGCAGTTTTGAACCTTTCCCATTCTATGGGACCCGCTTCTTCTGGCCTAGCCTCCTTCCATTGATTGAACCAAATCTTAGCAACCCCTTTGAGTTGGTAAGCGGCCAATTCTGCCTTCTTTACCGGATTCACTCCCATAATAGCAAGTATCGTGTAGACCTCGTCGATAAATTCTTAAGGATCTTCCTCCATTTTGGAACCATGAAATTCGGGAGGGTTCATCCTTGTAAAGTCCCTCACTCTTGCCGCCACCGTACCCACATTTGGGTTCACGGGAGCTACCACCTCTCTATTGGCTTGAGCCATCACGGCTTGAGCCAACACTTGGAAAGCTGACCTAAACTCCACATTTGTTACATTCTCAACCAAAGGATTAATCGGAGCTTGATGAGGAGCTTGGGGAGGAACTTCTTGTCCTACATTGTCTCCCTCAGTCCTTCTAGAATTAGTCCTTCTAGTAGTCATTTCCTGAAAACCATCAGGTAAGTATTAGGAGAAAGACTTTATAGAGTTAAACTCCATCACACGAATTAGAGAAATGAAGAAGTAAAGTTTCCTAACATCTAGTATCCTCTCATTCATAAATATAGTGCGCTTCACACTTATGAACAAGACTCTACTTGACGTGGTTTAAGACATCCTAGAACCCTTCTAAACATTTTGCTCTGATTACCAAGTTTGTCATGACCCAGGGGTAACCCCTAGATGTAACAAGGCGTACAAGACCCTGAGAGGCCTCATACAAGCCACTTAGCATATCATAACATAAAGTAATAAAAAAAGTGTAGAAATTTAAAACATTTCAATACAATCGAACTCTTATTATAAAACGAGTGGAAGTTTAATACCATAGTCTCAAAACATCTAAACAACATGAGTAAAGTCTTAGGACACAGCCCATACAATAGTCCAAGACATAAAAGAAAGACATAAAAGAAAAGGGTGATCACATCCTCGAACACAATGAGGACTCACCAAATCTTCACTTCCTTGATCAACAATGAAGATAGCCACCAGTGTGGGGATATATATCGCCAGACCCTACATTTGATAAGAATGTAGGAAAAGTATGTGTTAGTACAATCAAGTATTAAATATGATATCTAGCATATACAACATAAACATCTTGGTTAGTCAGTACAAACCATAAGCATAATCAATGCACATAAATCATCATCATAATAAAGAAAGGAATACTTATCAAGCAACCTTACTCATCCTTAGTCATGAATTGGGTCATCCGCCTCTAGTCAACTTACCTCTTGAAAGGCATCTCAAGCAACAATCCAAGCTATTCATTCATTACATCATAGTTCTAATAATTCATACCTACTTTTAAAGACAACGAGGATTCACCTCTTTGCCTAGTCTACAAAGGCTAATGGATATTCGCCTCTTGTCTTACTTACTTTTAGATTGCGGGTACTCACCTCTACAATGTCATCACATGATGCGGGTACTCGCCTCCACACCATTTCATAAGGATCATGGGTACTCACCTCCATGTCCATTCATCATAGTAAGAACGTGGGGACTCAACTATTGTTCAATTCTAAGGAATAGGGGAATAGCCTCATATCCTTTCTCATATAGAGGTCAAGGGTAAAAGCCTCTAGCCTCATCAATCACATAGTCTTCAAGACTAGATTCATTTTAGGTGAGAAATCCTTTGAACCTAGAATCATTCATGTGAGAAAACCTTCCATATTCATACAATCATACTTAGCAATTCATGTGGGAAGTATCACTTCCTCAACATTAACATCAATTACCAACTAAAGCAATTCTAATCATAATTCATCAATCCTATAATCCTATAAGGACAAGCCTAAACCCACAAAGTTTCCCTTCATGGAATCAATCCAATTATATCAATTCTAGGTTAGAATCATGGAGTAGGCATGGGTACATGTAATTTCACTCTAAAAACATGCGATTCCACTAATTCTATCACAAACAATCACAATCCACTCAATTGTATCAATAATCATCATAACCCACAACATTGGAAGAAACCCTAACTAGAATTGGAGAATTCTTCATCAAATTGAGGGAATTCTAGGGGACTCCATGGATGGAAGGAATCCATGGATAAAAAGCCATCATACCTTAGTCACAATGCCCACAAAGCTTGAAGATTGGGAGACTTGAACTTGACCTAGCTCCAATCTCTTCGTTCTTCTTCCAACTTCTAGAGAGAGAATATTTGAGAGGAGTTTTGGGTTTTCATTTTGGGATTTTAGAGAATGACTTAATTGAGGGGATTTTGTGGGGTTAAAAATACTTATTTAGGTGTCTTAGACTTAGGTGAAATGACACCACTTCAATTTAGTTAAAACTTGAAAAGACCCTTAAGCTCTCAACTTAGCCGTCCCAAAATCCCATCCACGAGACCCCACCGACAGACCGTGGATGGACCTACTGTCCGTCCTGGTCGGGAGTGGTCTTTACTGGGACTTTTTTCCCACCTACAGACCCCCTAGCGACTAGTCGTGGACCCATACACGGAGCGTGGGTCCTGGCCGTGGTTCACTGCCTCAGACAGCCTACATGGTGTCCACCAACGGGGCGTGGACAATACCAAGGATCATGGTTGGCCCTCGTGGTTGACACTTGGAAGTTCCAGATCTGTTAAGCTTTCCTCTTTCGGGTACGGGGTGTTACAGACATGGTCATCCTAGGAATCGACAAAGGTTTTCTAGGTAAGGTTCCTCTAATGCTCCTACGTTCAACCAAGATAGGGTGTCTAACCCTAAGCCTCAAGGAGGTGGTAATGGGCCTTATTTTCCAGATTGTGGTAAATATGGAAGAAAGCATGTGGGAGAATTCTAGCGAGCTCCAATATTTGTTTTGGTTTTGGTAAACCAAATCACAAGATAAGGCATTTTCCTTCAGTTGCTAAGAATGAGAGAGATAGTCGTCATAGGTCTCAACCCTATCCTTCATCCGGTCCAAGTGGTTCAGGTACTAGTTCTCCCAAGCAAAATAGGTTTTATGCACTTCAGGCTCATGGTTAGCAAGAGGTTTTTCCCGATGTGGCTACCGGTATGTTGAAAGTTCTTGATGTTTATGGTTTACTAGATCTCGGTGCTACGTTGTCTTTTGTGACGCCATATGTGCCTATGAGATTTGATGTGCTCCCTGATGTGTTGTTAGATCCATTTTCTATCTCTACTCCTGTTAGAGATTGTATTGTGTCTAAGAGGATCTATAACAAGTGTCCCGTTTCCTTATCTCATGAGTTACTCTTGTGAGTTGGTAGAGCTTGACATGTTAGATTTTGATGTTTTTCTAGGTATGGATTGGTTGCACTCTTGTTATGCTTCGATTGATTGTAGAACTTGTATAGTCAGATTTTACTTCCCGGATGAGCCTATCCTAGAATGGAAGAGGGGAATAAGTTTAGGTATTGACCAAATCCAAGGAGCGAGTTACTTTTCTAAAATTGACCTTAGGTCAGGTTATCACAAAATGAGGGTGAAAGAAGATGTTATTCCAAAAATGGCTTTTATAACCCGGTATGGTCATTCTTAGTTAGTGGTGATGTCATTTTGTTTGATCAATGCTCCGGCGGCATTTATGAATTGGATGAATAGGGTGTTTAGACAATACCTTGATATGTTCAGTAGTAGACTCTATCAAGGGTAGTGTTATGGTTCATATTGGTTTCGAATCATAATTCATGATAGATGTGAAAGCTAAGTGATGTCTTGATCCGACTTTAGTAGAATTGAAAGAAGCGGTGCTTGAGAAGTCTGTATAGGCTTTCTTCCAAAGGGGAGATGGTGTACTTAGGTACCGAGGTCGTCTGTGTGTTCTGAATATTGATGACTTGAGGGAACAGATCTTGTCAAGGATCAGGAGGTTTACCCCAAGACATTATTATTCCTACTTTGAAGTAGAAGATGAGATCTTGAGTTTGATGTTCATTATTAGATTTTGAGGCGTGTTGGTAAGGTTTCCCATGAGTTAGAAGTTGCCTAATTATTTGGCATTGGTGCATCCGGTTTTCCATGTCTCTATGTTGAAAAGGTTTGTTGGAGATACGACATCCATAGTTCCCTTAGAATGTTTGGGAGTTGATGAAAGTCTTTCTGATGAAGAAGTTTCGGTTGAAATTTTAGACCGACAAGTTAAGAAATGGAGAAAACAAGGAAGTTGCTTCCGTGAAAGCAGTGTGGAGGAGTCATTTAGTTGAGGGTGCTACTTGGGAGGCCGAGGCCGGTATGATGTCCCGATATCCTCATCTTTTTCCTTCTACTCCTACTCTCTCTTGAGGTAATGAGTTCCTCATGGTTTGTCTCTTTGTTTAAAGTCATCTGTGTTTTAGATATTCCCTTGATTTCCTTATTCTATGCATGTTCATGAAAACTTGTGTTTTGGAAGAAAATAAGTTTACATGATTGATTTTTCCTCATGATTGTTGTGCATTGAGTATGAGTTGCCATAGACTTCATGAGATGAGTTGTTGAACATGATTTAGCTATGCTTTTTGAGAACGAATTGCTTATAAGCTCCATGAGATTGTGTTGAGCATGCTTTTAGCTTGGAGATGGTAGTTCCTCCTTGGACATGAATAGTTTTAAAATTTCATGCATATTGGGTTGCTAGATGTAGTTCCTACCTTCATTACGATGCATTGAGTATGTTTAGCTTGAAGTTGATGTTTCCTCCTTGGTTGTGTACATTTACATGAGTTGCATGCATGATGGGCTGCTAGTATTGAGTCTTTTCTTCCTAAAGGTGTCTAGAAATTCCATTCAAGGATGAATGTTTCTAAGGGGGAGATAGTGTAACACCTCAGAAATCTAGTAGTCTAAGCTAGGGTTAAAGTGAGAGGTCCAGAGCTAAGGAATTAAGTTTGGGCACCTTCACAAGGACCCAAACAGGCCATGAAGGGCACCACGAGTCGTGGTGCTGCCCATGGTTTCTTCCAGTAGCCACTCAACCTTTGCTCACCTCCCATGACCACCTTGACGCCTAGATGAGTAAGATATGAGGTGATTTCCCAGATTCTTTAGAGGAGAGTAATCGGCGACTACCTTTATTCCCTAATGTTGGATATGGATGCAAGTACCCATGATCCCTTATAGAAAGATGTGGAGGCGAGTACCCATATCTTATGATGAAGGATGTGGAGGCGAATACCCATATCTTATATTGAAATGACATGGAGGGGAATACCTATGTTTCCTTATTGAATGATGTGGAGGCGAATACTTGTGTCATATGATGTTGGGCATAGAGGCGAATATCTATGATCCAAATAAGATGGACATGGAGGTGAATACCCATGACCATATAAGCAAGGCAAGAGGCGAATACCCATTAGACTTTATGTATGGCAAGAGGCAACTACCCATTAGCCTTTATGACAAGGCAAGGAGGTGATTTCCTCATTTCTATAAAAGATAAGATAAATATGAGAATGATAGATGATGAGCTTGGATGATGGCCTAAGGCTGCCTACTATGATGAGTAAGACAAGTGGAGGATTTTCCATGTATTGGCTAAGTATGCTTTGAGGTTACTTTATGAAGTATTCCTTTTATGTTATGATGATCTAGTTTATGAATTGATTATGTTTATGACTTATATTGTCCAACCCTTATGTCTATGTTGATGTTTATGGAAGCTATCATATTTAGTACATTCTTGTACTAACGCATACTCTTGCCTACATTTCTTATCCAAATGTAGGGTCCGGCGATCTCCATTCACATCCCCATGGCTAGGATCTTAGTAGAGGCAAGACTTGAAGATTGGTGAGTCCTCATAGCATTCGAGGATATAGCCACCATTTCCTTATGTTCCTTCATTTTATGTTTTGAACATTATTGTATGGGTTGTGTCCCAAGATATTCATGTTTTAGATGGTTTGAGACAAGGTGTATTAGACTTCAGTTTTTGTTATGAAACTTTGATGTTGCTGAAAATGTTTTAAATTTCCGCTCATTTCTATTATATTATGTAATGAAAGCTAAGTGTCTTATATGAGGACTCTCGGGGTCTTGTATGCTATGTTACGTCAAAGGTGTACCCTTAGGTCGTGACAAGCTTTAACATTCATACACAATAAAATCATGTGGGAATGATCCCTTCCACAACAATTACATCAATAATCAACACTTCCTAACATATGCTTCACTCTCAAAGCAATTCATATCACAATCATCACATATGCTTCAATCTCAAAGCAATTCATAATGTACCTTATTCATCCTATAAGAATACACTTAAATCCATAAAATTTTCTTTCATAGAGTAAAACCCATTTACATCAATTTCATCCTAGAAACATGGTTTAAGCACGGGTACATGTAAATTCATCATAAAAGCATGTAATCCTCTCAATTCATGCATAAACAATCATAATCCAATCAATGGAATCAATATTCATCACGACCCACAACTTAGAAGAAAACCCTAACTCAAATTGAGAAATTTCTACTTTATAATTGGGGAACTTAGGGGATCCATGGATGCAAGGTTCCATGGATGAAAAGCTATCATACCTTGTTAACAAAGGCCACAAATGATTGGAGAATGGAGACTTGACCTTGAGCCCTAGCTTCAACTCTTCTTCTTCTTCAAGTTCTAGAGATAGAAATATTTTGGAGAAGAAGAACAAAATTTCTTTTGGTGAATTAAGAGAATTACTTGAATGGGTAAGTTTTGGGGTTAAAATCACTTATATAGGGGTCCTAGACATAGGCAAAACGACGTAGTGTAGGGATAAAATAATTAGGAAAAGACCTAACTGCTCCTAAAACTTAACTGCCAGCCAAGAACCATGGACCCTTACCGACGAACCGTGGACTGACCGGCGTTCCATCATGCACGGCCGTCTTCCATGGTTAGAAGCTGGGTTCTAGGGTCCTGACCTACGGGGCCTTGACCACGGACCGTGGTATGACCGACAGTCCATTGGTAAGGCCGTGGCTCTGGACCTCCTGTCTGAAGTTGGGGTGTCCAACCACGGACCACACCTACGGTCCGTGGTCCCATCCACGGCCGTGGGTGGCCTCCGTCGGATGGCACCTGCAACATCTGAAATTTTCTATGTTGTCCGTTCTCGATTCTGAAGTGTTACATTTTCTCCCCCTTGTGATCATTCGTCCTCGAATGAGATTCAAGACATCACAAAATGAAAAGGACTCTAAACTAGAAACCCATCATGCATGCAATTTCATCTAAATGCACACAACCAAGGAGGAACTTCGACTCCAAGCTAGAACATATTCAAAGAATTATAAGGAAGATAGGAACTAGACCTAGCAGCCCAATATGCATGCACTTACAAGATTACTTATATCCGAGGAGGAACTACCATCTCCAAGCTAAAAGCATGTTCATATCTTCATATCATGAAATTTCATATGCAATTCATACTCAAATGCATAAATCCAAAGAGGAAATATCAACTATAAGCTTAAGCATGTTCAACAATTCATCTCATGAAGGCTATAGGCAATTCATACTCAATGCACATCAACATGAGGAAAATGAATCATATAAACTCATTTTCTTTCAAAATTCAAGTTTTTCATGAACATGCATAAAAATGAGGAATCATGGAAATATCTAAAACACATGACATGAAAACAAAGAGTAAATCAAGAACTCATTACCTCGAGCTAGAGTAGGAGTAGAAGGAAAAAATGAGGATATTCAGACATCATATCGGCCTCGGCCTCCAAAGTAGCACCCTCAACTAAATGATTCCTCCACAACACTTTCACGGAAGCAGCTTCTTTGTTACTCAACATCTTGACTTGTCGGTCTAAAATCTCAACCAGAACTTCTTCATAAGAAAGATTCTCCTTAACTCCCAAACCATCTAAGGGAACTATAGATGTCGGATCTCCAACACACTTCTTTAACATAGAGACATGGATAACCGGATGGACCGATGCCAACTCATTAGGCAACTTAAGCTTATAAGACACCTTACCAACACGCCTCAAAATCTGATATGGGCCTGCATAATGGGGACTAAGTTTCCCTTTCTAACCAAACCTCATTACACCCTTCATGGGTAAGATTTTCAAGTAAACCCAATCATGAACATCAAACTCAAGATATTTTCTCCTAACATCGACATAGGACTTTTACCGACTTAGGGCTGTTCTCAACCTCTTTTTAATAAGTTGAACTTTCTCCATAGCCTCATGAACTAACTCAGGTCCTATCAATGCAACTTCATCCACCTCAAACCAACCTATAGGAGATATACACTCCTACCATAAATAGCCTCAAATAGAGCCATACCAATTCTCGAATGGTAGCTATTATTATAAGCAAACTCAATCAAAGGCAAGTGATCATCCCAATTTCCTTTGAAATCAATGACACAAGCTCTCAACATATCTTCCAAAGTTTGGATAGTACGCTTCACTTACCCATCAGTTTGTGGATGAAAAGTTGTGCTAAGCTTAACACGAGTACCAAGACCCTTTTAGAAAGATTTCCAAAATGGAGAAGTAAAATGAGTACCTCTATCGGAGATAATGGAAAAGGGCACTCCATGAAACCTTAACATTTCCTTCAAATACAACTTAGCATAATCTTCCGCCGAATAAGAAACTTTGACGGGAATAAAATGAGCCAATTTCATCATTCGGTCTACTATGACTCAAATCTAATCATAGTGTCGCCGAGTACGGCGCAAACCAACTATGAAGTCCATATTAAAATCTTCCAACTTCCAAGTAGGAATAATAATGTCTTGGGATAAACCTCCCGGTTTCTGATGTTCAACTTTCACTTGTTGACAACTAGGACACTTCGCCACAAATTCTACAATATCCTTCTTCATCCCATTCAACCAATAGACCTCCGACAAGTCATAGTACATCTTGGTGTCTCCCGGATGAATGGAATACCGAGAACTGTGGGCTTCTGATAAAATTTGTCCTCTCAAGTCATCAACATCGGGGACACACAAACGACCTTCATTATGAAGCACACTATCTCTCCCTTGGGAGAAAGTCTTAACAAATATTCTAAGCATCGCTTCTTTCAATTCTACTAAGGTCGGATCAAGACATTGCTTGGCTTTCACATCCGTCACAAAAGATGATTCTGAACCATTTTGAACCACAACACCACCCTTGGTGGAGTCCATCAATTGAACACCCAATCGGGCCAATCTATGTACATCTCGTATGTCATGACCAAGGGGTATACCCTAGATGTAACATAGCGTACAGGACCCCAAGAGACACCATACAAGTATCTTGACATTCATAACATAAGAAATAAAACAAAAGAAGTAAGGACAACATTTGTCCAATAGTTTTATAGAAGTAAAGCGGAAATCTAAAACACTTGTCTAAATAGCCATCTAATACAATAGAATGAAATTGGGCCTAGTCCATACATCATGTCCAAAACTGAAATTTAAGAAAGATCTAAGAATAATGAAAGTCTGTATTCGAAGCATGAGCACTCACCAAAGCTCGAAAACCTCATAATCAACCACTAGCGATGAGTAGGCAAGAGTATGTGTAAGTATAAAACAATGTACCAAGTATGATAGCTATGCATAAAACATTTAAATCATTATAAAAGAGGACATTTCATTACATGCAATTGACCAAGCTAAAAAATAATATAAAAGGGTTAGAAAACATAAGTCATAAACCATGGTCACTACAAGCTAACATCAGTTAAAACCTTTGAAGACATGTGAGATACTTCTTGAAGTAACCTTAGTTTATTATTATTGTGGGAAGTAGCCTTAACCGACATAGAGACCATGTGAGCTATAACATGATCCCCCGGTCTCTCCCACACCGCAAAGGGTTGTCCTACTTGCCAAGGTAAGGACCATGAACTTCTAGCTTAAGTGGATCCACTAGCTAATGTTTATCTAGAGAATCATCTAATGGGGGCACATAGGTAAGGGATAAGGAGATTTCTTCTAGAAACCCGACCTCTACTAACGAGAGAGATTCCATCTCAATATCCTCTCGGTGCTAAGCATAAATCCCATGAAATAGTTATTTCTTACTTGTTCTTATTATCCATTGAAGGGCACGTCATCTTGCAAATCCAAGCTAAGTCATTATCCATGGAAAGGTATCATTTAATAACCAATCCAAGATAGGTTTCATTAGGATAACTCTTAATCTTTGATTCAATTAGGTGAGAAGACCTTTCAACCTTAGAATCCTTTATTATGTGAGAAAACCTTTCACAATCATGCTTTCATGTGTATATGAGAAATTCTTTCAACAACACAACAACAAAAGCATCATTGATACTTTACTCACAAAGAATCCTTAACACATTTGCATAGATTTGATAAGAACATGCATAATTCCATAATTTACCTTTCAAGGTTCAAAACAAACTTTCAATGATCAATATTTAGAAAACATGGGTTAGATATGGATTTCCTCATTAATTCATGAAATTCTCTAAAAACATGCTTAACTTCATAAAACTCTTCCTTGATAGTAAAAATCCCATATTATATGATCATAATTTGAGAACATGGGGATTTCATGGGTTCATAGGGGAATCATCATAAAATCTTAGTAATTCATAAATTCATGCATAAGAGATCATAATTCAATAATTTAAATCAATAATCAAGAGAACCCATGACAATTGAAGAAAACTCTAACTCAATTGGGGATTCCTAACATTGAAAATAAGAGGATTTCGGAACTCCATGAATGGAAGAAATCATGAATGAAAACTATCATACCTTGAATCCAATTGCTTATCTTTAATTGAGGAATTGAGACTTGACTTGAAACCCTAGGTTGAATCATTCTTCTTCAAGCTTTCTAGAGATAGAAATATTTGAGAGTTCTTCTTTTTTGGTGAATTTGGAGAGAATGTAGTGAATGAACTAATTTGGGGGTTGGAATCACTTATATAGGGTCCTTATTGAAGGGTAAAACAACGTAGTCTAGAGATAAAATAATTAGGAAAAGACCCAACTACCCCTAAACTTAACTGATAGTCCACCATTCACGGCCACGACTGACGAACCGTGGATAGGACAACGGTCTGTCCTGCACGACCGTTATTTGTGGTCAGAAACTTAATTTTGGGCCATTGAACCACAGGCCCTCAACCACGGACCGTGGTCAGACCGACGTTCCGTTAGTCAGGCCGTGGCTTCAAGGCTTCTGCGAAACTTTTGGGTGCCCAGTCCATGGACCACACCCACTGTCCGTGGTCCTATCCACAGGCCGTGGTTGGCCCTCGTGGCTGGTACCTAAAAGTTCCTGAAAACTGATATGGTGCTTTTTTTTTCGAATCCGGGGTGTTACAATATCTTCCCCTTGGGATCATTCGTCCTCGAATTAGATTCAAGCTAGTACGAAAAGAGTGCGAGAGGAACTAACAACCCAACCATCAATGCAATTTTATCTATATGCATATAACCAAGGAGGAAATATCGACACCAAGCTAAGACGTAATCAAAACATCATAAGAGGGGTGGAACTAAATCTAACAGCCCATCATGCATGCAATAAACATATGTGAGGAGGGAACATCAACTACAAGCTAAAAACATACTCAAATGCATATATCCGAGGAGGAAACGTCAACTCCAAGCTAAAACATGCTCATATCATCATGTCATGTAGTCTATATGAAATTCATACTCAATGCACATAAACATGGTCAGGCCGTGGTTTCATGACTTCTGCGAAACTTTTGGGTCCCAGTCCATGGATCATACCCACGGTCCGTGGTCCTATCCACGAGCCATGGTTGGCCCTCACGGCTGGCACCTGAAAGTTCCTAAAAAATGATATATTGCTCATTTTTTCGAATCCGAGGTGTTACAATATTTCCCCCTTGGGATCATTCATCCTCAAACGAGATTCAAGCTAGTATGAAAAGAGTGGGAGAGGAACTAACAACCCAACCATCAATGCAACTTCATCTATATGCATGTAGCCAAGGGGGAATTATCGACTCCAAGCTAAGACGTAATAAAAACATCATAAGTGCGGTGGAACTAAATCTAACAGCCCATCATGCATGCAATAAACATATCCGAGGAGGAAACATCAACTCCAAGCTAAAAACATACTCAAATGCATATATCCGAGGAGGAAACATCAACTCCAATCTAAAATATGCTCATACCATCATGTCATGTAGTCGTATGCAAATCATAGTCAATGCACATAAACATGTAGAAATCAATTAAATTGACTTTCTCAAAAAATTGAACTTTTCATAAATTATGCATAGTAAGGAAATCATGGAAAAATTCAAGACACGTGACTTCACAACAAAGAACAAACCATGAGGAACTCATTACCTCAAGCTAGAGTAGGAGTAGAAGGAAAGAGATGAGGATATCGGGATATCATATCAGCCTCGCCCTCCCAAGTAGGCTCCTCAACTAACTGATTCCTCCACAAGACTTTCACGGAAGCAACTTCTTGACTTGTTGGTCTAAAATCTCAACCGGAACTTCTTCATAAGAAAGATTCTCCTTAACTCCCAAACCTTTTAAGGGAACTATGGATGTTAGATACATGGAAAAATTGATACACCGATGCCAACTCATTTGGAAAATCTAGCTCATAAGCAACCTTACCAACACGTCTCAAAATCTGATATGGGCCTACTTATCAGGGACTAAGCTTCCCTTTCTTACCAAACCTCATTACACCCTTCAGGGGTGAAATTTTTAAGTAAACCAAATCATGAACATCAAATTCAAGATCTCTTCTTCTTACATCGACATATGACTTTTGCCGACTTTGAGTCGTTTTCAACCTTTCTCTAATAAATCGAACCTTCTCTATGGCGTCATGTACCAACTCGGTACCTATTAGGGCAACTTCACCCACCTCAAACTAACCTATAGGAGATCTACACCTCCTACCATACAATGCTTCAAATGGCACCATACCAATGACCGAGTGATAGCTATTATTATAAGCAAACTCAATCAATGGCAAATGATCATCCCAATTACCTTTAAAATCAATCACACAAGCTCTCAGCATGTCTTCCAAAGTTTGGATAGTACGCTCAGCTTTCCCATCGATTTGGGGATGAAACGTACTAAGTTTAATACAAGTACCAAGACCCTTTTGGAAAGACTTCCAAAACTGAGAAGTGAATTGGGTACCACAATCGGAAATAATGGACAAAGGCACTCCATGAAACTCTGCCATTTCTCTCAAGTACTATTTGGCATAGTCCTCCGCCGAATAAAAAACCTTGACGAGAAGGAAATGGGCCGATTTAGCCATCCGATCTACTATAAACCAAATCGAGACATGTTGTCACCGGGTGCGAGCCAAACCAACTATGAAATCCATATTTACATCTTCCCGCTTCCAAGTAGGAATGATAATGTCTTGGTATAAGCCTCTCGGTTTCTTATGCTCTACTTTCATTTGTTGACAATTAGGACACTTAGTCACAAATTCAGCAATATCCTTCATCATCCCGTTCTACCAATAGACTTCCTGTAAATCACGGTACATCTTGGTGGCTCTCGGGAGAATGGAATATCGTGAACTATGGGCTTCTAACAAGATCTGTTCTCTTAAGGGATCAATAATTGGAACACATAAACGACCTTGATATCTAAGTACACCATCTCCCCCATGAAAGAAAGCCTCTATGGATTTCTTAAGCACCTCTTTTAAGTCAACCAAAACTGGATCAAGACCTTGCTTTGCTTTCACATCTGCCACTAAAGATGATTCTGAACCATTGTGGACCATAACACCACCCTTGGTAGAGTCCATTAACTGGACACCCAATCACACTAATCTATAAACATTTCGAACCAACTCTTTCTTTTCTTTTTCAATATGAGCAACATTTCTCATGGATAATCGACTAAGAGCATCCGCCATCACATTTGCCTTTCTGGGGTGATAGAGAACACTCATGTCATAATTTTTCAATAACTCAAGCCACCTTATTTGGAAAAGATTTAGATCTTTCTGATTAAACACAAATTGCAAACTCTTGTGGTCGGTAAACACATCTACATGCACACCATACAAATAATGCATTCAAATCTTTAAGGCAAAACAACCGCCGCTAGTTCAACTTCATGGGTAGGATAATTCTCTCATGAATCTTAAGTTGCCTTGAGGCATAGGCAATCACTTTCTCATTTTGCATGAGTACACACCCGAGCCCAATTCTTGAGGCATCACAATAAACAACAAAACCATCAGTCCCTTCCAGTAAAGTCAACACCGGAGTGGAGGTAAGTCTATCCTTCAACTCTTGAAAACTCTTCTCACATGCTTCAGACCATATGAACTTAGCCTTCTTTTGAGTCAAAGCCGTTAAAAGAGAGGCAATCGAAGAAAATCCCTCAACAAACCTTCTGTAGTAACTGGCTAAACCCAATAAACTTCTAATATTCGTAGGAGTTAGAGGTATAGGCCAACTCTTGACCGCATCCGTCTTCTTAGTATCTACCTCAATACCCTCACTTGAAACAATATGACCAAGGAAAGCTACGGATCTTAGCCAAAGCTCGCAATTGCTAAACTTGGCAAAGAGTTGTTGGTCCTTAAGAACTTGCAACACGATCATCAAATGGTCAATATGCTCATTCTCACTTCAATAGATCAATATATCATCAATGATCACAATCACAAACATGTCAAGGTATTGTCTAAACACCCTATTCATCAAATCCATAAACTTCGCTGGAGCATTAGTCAACCCAAACGACATTACCAAAAACTCATAATGACCATACCGAGTGTGAAAATCCATCTTCGAAATATCATCCTCTTTCACCCTCAATTGGTGATAACCCGACCAAAGGTCAATCTTAGAGAAATAACTTGCTCCTTGAAGTTAATAAAACAAGTCATATATCCTTGGGAGAGGATACTTATTCTTAATAGTCACCTTGTTCAACTGACGATAGTCAATACACATACGAAGAGAACCATATTTCGTTCTAACGAACAAAACTGGACCACCACATGGGGAGATACTCGGTTGGATGAAACCCTTATTCAATAAATCTTTCAATTGTTCTTTCAACTCCTTTAATTCCATCGGAGCCATATGGTAAGGAGGAATAGAAATAGGTTGCGTATGTGGGAAAAGGTCAATACCGAAGTCTATTTCCTTATTGAGAGGAATACCGATAAATCATCTGGGAACACTTCTAGAAACTCATTAACAACGTGGACCGACTCAAGAGTAGGGGTTTCAGAATCCACATCCCTCACCCTAACTACATGGTATATGCAACCCTTAGAAATGATCTTTCTAGCTTTAAGACAAGAGACAAACTGACCCTTAGGCATAGAATCCCCCCCCCTTCCACTCTAGGACAAGCTCATTTGGGAATTGAAACTTGACTACACGAGTCCTACAATCAATAGAAGCATAACATGAGTGCAGCCAATCCATATAAAGGATAACATTAAAATCTAGCATATCGAGCTCTACCATGTCAACAAGAGCAACTTTATGGGACAAGAAAATGGGACGCTTTCTATAGACCCTCTTAGCCACAACAAAATCACCAATAAGAGTAGAGATGAAAAAAGGATCTAACAACACATCCAGAAGAACATCAAACCTCATAGCCACATATGGCGTCACAAAAGACAAGGTAGCACCGGGATCAAGTAAAGCATAATCATCAAGTTGGAAAAATTTCAACATACCGGTAACCACATAGGGAGAACCCTCTTGTTCACAATGATTCTGAAGTGCATAGAATCATTTTGCTTGGGAGCATTAGAACCTGAACCACTAGGAGGAGCTTGCTTGCCCTCTCTTCCTTTAGCAGTAAGCATTGGACAATCCCTTACCCTATGACCACTGTTACCACAGTTGAAGCAAAGATCCGTGTCGGCTAGCCATTTACCCTCGTGCTTCTTTCCGCACCTAGTACAAGTAGACATAGGCAATGAAGATCCACTACCATTACCTCCTTGAGGCTTAGGGTTAGACACCTATCTTTGTTGAACGTAAGAGGAGAATTCGAGGAACCTTGTCGGAAAACCTTTGTCAAAATCTTGGACGACCATGTACATCGGACCTTGCATGAGAGAAAGTACCATCACCGGTTTTAGCCCTCTTTGTTTCCCTGGACTTTTTCTTAAGTTTCTCCTCTTCGATCTGTTGAGCATGAATGATGAGACGAGAGATGTCCATGTCATTAATGAGCATCACGGTACGACATTCTTTAACCACCATTTCAGACAAACTCGAAACGAACTTACTCATCCTTGCCCTTGGATCGGTAACCATTGTTGGAGCATACCTAGACAATTGTGTGAACTTCAAAGCATATTCCCTCACACTCATAGTTCCTTGACGAAGGTTGATGAACTCAAGAACCTTTGTTTCCCTCATCTCAAGGGGAAAGAACCTATGAAGAAAACCAGCCTTAAACTTCTTCCAATGAAGAGGACCCAAATCTTTTGGTCTCCCTTCTTTCCATTGGTTGAACCAACTTTGAGCAACAACTTTTAGTTTATAAGCATCCAACTCCGCCTTTCACACCGGCGTCACTCTCATGATCATCAAGACCTTATAAACCTCATCAATGAACTCTTGATGATCTTCCTCAACCATAGAACCATGACACTCTGGAGGATTCATCCTAGTGAAGTCCCTCACTCTAGATGCCGCCGTACCCACATTTGGGTTCACGGGAACCGCAACCTCCCTATTGTCTTGGGCCATGACGGCTTGAGCCAACACTTGAAAAGTAGCCCTGAACTTTGCATTAGTCACTTGCTCGGAAAAAGGATCGACCAGAACTTGAGGAGCTTAGGGAGGTGCTTCTTGTTCCACATTCTTCCTCACATTCCTTCTAGCATAAGCTCTTCGAGTAGCAATGTCCTGTAGAGCATCAGATAAGGATTATGAGAGATACCTTATAGAGTTAAACCCTATCGCATGACTTTAGAGTAATGAGAGAAGTGGAGCTTCCTAAACATCTTATAGCCTTTTCTTCATAAATGTGATGCGCTTCACACTCATGAACAAGACTCTAATCGACATCACTTATGAGACATCCTAGAACCATTCTAAACCTTGTGCTTTGATTACCATGTTTGTCACGACCTAGGGGTACACCTTAGAGACCCCATACAAGCCACTTAGGATTCATAACATAAGAAATAGAACAAAATAAGAAAAGACAACATTTCAAGTCCAATAGTTTTATAGAAGTAAAGCGGAAGTCTAAAACAATTGTCTCAATAGCCATCTAAAACAATCGAATGAAATTGGGCCTAGCCCATACATCATGTACAACACTGAAATATAAGAAAGAACAATGAAAGTCCTTCCTCGAAGCATGATGACTCACCAAAGCTCGAGAACCTCGTAATCAACCACTAGCCACGAAATAGAGAAACATGACTGTCGGACTCTACATTTGGGGAAATATAGGCAAGAGTATGCGTTTGTACAAAATAATGTACCAACTATGATAGCTATGCATAAAATATTTAAATCATGCTAAAAGAGGACATTTCATGACATGCAATTGACCAAGCTAAAACATGATATAAAAAGGTTAGAAAACATAAGTCATAAACGATGGTCAATGCAAGCTAACATCAGTTAAAACCTTTGAACAGATGTGAGATACTTCTTGAAGTAACCTTAGTTCATTATTATTGTGGGAAGTAGCCTTTACCAACATAAAAACCATGTGAGCTATAACATGATCCCCTGCTGTCTCCCATAGCGAAAAGGGTTGTCCTACTTGCCAAGGTAAGGACCATGAACTTCTAGTTTAAGTGGAAACACTAGCTAATGTCTATCTAGACAATCATCCTATGAGGGCACATAGGTAAGGGATAAGGAGTTTTCTTCTAGAAACCTGGCCTCTACTAACGGGAGAGCTTCAATCTCAATATCCTCATGGCGCTAAGCATAAATCCCACGGAATAGACATTTCTTACTTGTTCTTATTATCCATGGAAGGGCACATCATCTTGCCAATCCAAGCTAAGTTATTATCCATGGAAAGGTATCATTCAATAACCAATCCAATTAGGATAGCTCATAATCTTTGATTCAATTAGGTGATAAGACCTTTCAACCTTAGAACCCTTTATTATGTGAGAAAACCTTTCACAATCATGCTTTCATGTGTATATGAGAAATCCTTTCAAGAACATAACAACATCACCATCATTGATACTTTACTCTCAAAGCATGCTTAAAACATTTGCTTAGATTTGATAAGAACATGCATAATTCCATAATTTACCTTTCAAGGTTCAAAACCCACTTTCAATCATCAATATTTGGAAAACATGGGTTAGATATGGATTTCATCATTAATTCATGCAATTCTCTCAGTAAATTCTTAATTTCATAAAACTCTTCCTTCATAGTCAAAATCCCACATTATATGATCATAATTTGAGAACATGGGAATTTCATGGGTTCATAGGGGAATCATCATAAAATATTTGTATTTCATCAATTCATGCATAAGAAATCATAATTCCATCATTTAAATCAACAATCTAGAGAACCCATCAGAATTGAAGAAAACCCTTAGTCAATTGAGGATTCCTAACTTTGAAAATAAGGGGATTTGGGAACTCTATGAACGGAAGGAATCCATGGATGAAAACTATCATACCTTGAAGCCAATTGCTTATCTTCAATGTAGGAATTGAGACTTGAGTTGAAACCCTAGGTTGAATACTTTTTCTTTAAGCTTTCTAGAGAGAAAAATATTTGAGAATTCTTCTTTTTGGTGAATTTTAAGAGAATTAAGTGAATGAAATAATTTGGGGGTTGGAATCACTTATATAGGGGTCTTAGTGAAGTGTAAAACGATGTAGTATAGACATAAAATAATTAGGAAAAGACCCAATCATGAGTCTGATATTTTGACTCATTTGAGCTTTCTTTTGATAGTGTTAGTGTCCTCAAATACTTAATTTATGCTCTAAACTGATATTAAAGTGTTGATTTGCTGCATTTAAGGCTAAGGAGCAAGCCAAGGACACTACCTGACAAAAAGGAACTAACAAGCCAAAGAAGTGGAGAAGAGGGATCCTGGAGACCGCCAAGACCACTCAGCCGTTCGCCGAGTGGCTCTTTAGCCGGCCCAATTTTATAGTACCCCACATTTGAGACAAGAGAAATTCAGGCGAACAGTCTTCCATATAAGCAAATCACCGAATGGATCGGCGAAGAGAGGTTGTATTGCCGAAAGTACAGAATGAGCTGTGAAGATGCAAGAAAATTGGACATCAAAAGGAATAAAGAGCGCATCACGGAAGTGATTGGCGATCCCAATATAGACCGCCTAAAGTTACAGAGCATATTGGATGAAAACATAAAGCAAGAAGGCGATGGATTGGGGTGATTGGTGATACGCCGATCGATCGGCAACACCCGACATTCCTCGCTGATTTTCCCTAATAGGTCAAATCTTGGATAAGTATAAATTGATATTTTGAAGAATGAGAAGGCATCCAAACATTGTGAAACTCATACCCAGAATAAAAAAGCACTGTTCTTGCTCTGTTTTCAAGCTTCCAAATAGATTTTAGAAGTGGGTTTGTAATTAAGGAAAAGTTTACTCATTTTGAAGTCTTAGAAATCAATAACCAGCTATGGAGTATGTAGTAGGTATTGAATTTTGGCTTTTTATAATGACTAGCTAAAACCCCATTCTTGGGGGTTTGACCATGTGATTAATTGCTTAAATTAGCTAATGGGTGTTAGAAATTATTGATTGTGTGCTAATTCTAAGTGCGTCTGATTTATTGCTAGTGTTCTTCCGCTATAGTGATTGTTTATTTCACTCTTTTTTTGTGTTTTATGCTTGCTCGAGAGAGAAGTTTAAGACCACGGCTATAAATTAGCACTCGTAGTGATTGGGCTGTTGTGGGTTCAGCTCGAGAGAGTGAATCCTAAGTCTCGTTCTACCTATCTAGCTCGAGAGATTAGATGGAGTGAGGTTGTGGGCTGTTTCTCATGTTAGTCTATTGAGGTTTTAAAGAACTCCATTGAAATGTGGTTGTTGTTTGAGAGAAATCTACCTCAACTAGAGTCTATTCTACTCACGAGGATTTAGTAGCGCTTAGTAATTAGCTAGCACCCATCATAATTGGCAGTTGATTGGTCAATCGCCCAAGTACCTCTAAATCATTTAATTACCCCTGCTATATGTTATTACTGAGATTGCTACTTATTCCTGAAAATCCCCCTTTGACATCTTGTGTCACGCTTGTGACTTATTTTAGTGATTCCGATAATTTCTATTCCTACAACTAATCAAGTCATATTTACTACTTCGTAATTTAATTCAAACACATACTACTCCATGTGGGTTGGACTCCAACTCTTCGTTGGGTTTTACTAATTAACGATCGTTTACACCTAGAATCGGATGAGGTGTACTTGAAATGTTAATCAAAATGGTGCCGCCGCCGGGGAGTGGTGTTGTTTTAAATTCTTTTATTGAGGTTTGATTGTGATTTCTTTGTGTTGTAGTTGAATCAACTTACCCTTTGTAGTGAGCTGTTTGTGTTTAGGTGAAAGGATGAGTGCAACTGAAAGCACCGTGAATCAACATGGACAACAAGGTGATGATGGTGATTTCTTTCACCCCAACGAGGATATATTGGGGGGTAAAGGTGTTATTCACATACCTCTGGCTGTGAACCATGCTGAATTCCATGTGACAAACACAATGCTACACCTTCTACAAGACAAATGCATATATTGGGGACTAGAGCATGAGAATCCTCATGAGCATGTTCACAATTTTTGGAAGTGTGCAGCATGTTCTCACTCAAGAATGTTACACAAGAATCAATTATGCTACGGTTATTCCCATTCTCTTTAATGGGATATGCAACCAAGTGTTTATCAGAGCTGCCAAGGAATTCCATTTTGTCGTGGAATGAGCTAACTGACGCATTCTACATAAGGTTCTTTCCACCCTCAAAGATGGTGAAATTGCGTGACAACATCAAAAACTTCAAGAGAGTAGAAGGGGAACCAATTCATGAGACTTGGCTGAGATATCCAAAGTTGCTATTACAATGTCCTACTCATGAGCTTTCGGTGACGTGATACTTCAATATTTCTACAAAAGTTTGGACTTAGTGAACAAAGGAGTAGCCGACCAATTGGCACGAGGAGGAATAATACTCTAATGATTTGAAGTAGCTTCATCCCTTCTTGATGAAATGACAAAGATCAATCAGGCATGGCACTCTCAAGAAGACCATGTTTTCCCATTCAGTTTTAGGATGACGAAAGAGAAACTTGAGAAAGAAAAAAGAGGGATGAGAATATTGGCAAAATGATGTCCCAAATGGAGTTGTTGCAAAATCAAGTGTGCAAAAAGGTTGGTGAAACAAGAGTGAGAAGAGTTTTTATAGTTGAGGAGGGTTCTCACCCGTGCTACCTAAAGCAAGGTGGGAATCATGGTCGGAATGAGGAGGGTTTTCACCCATGCTACTTAACACCGGGTGGGAATCCAATTTAGAACTCACATAAGGAAGAAGAACAGAGGAGATACTACCGAGAATGGACTGACCAAGAATGGAGGAGAGAAGGTAGTCATGAAAAAGAATATACGCATTCAAATGGCAGCCCGAGATCAAAAGGGAGTTCGGATAGCCCACGGGTGGATCAATTGTTGTCACGGATCCTAGATAAAGTTAAAGGGTCCGATGACATGCTTAAGGAAATGAAGGATGACTTCTCGTCGATAAATACTACAGTGAATTCGCATGCTGAGGCAATCAAGCAACTTGAAGGTCAACTGAGTCAACCTACAGCCCAATTAGAACCCATGGCATTCGAAAGGAGTGAAGATGAAAGTCCATAAACTTTGAGGGCTGACTATGACAAAGGTTTGGCAGTGATGACTCGGAGTGGTAAGGTAACGACTGGTTCCACGAAAGATATTATTGACGAAGGGGAGCCCATTCAATCACTGGAAAGTGAGATGCCCAAAGAAAAGGGGAAGAGTCATGAACAAAGCCCCATAGAAGAGATGTAAAAAGCTTAAGAAAAAGCTATATCAAGTCCAAAGATAGGGAAACCCCTTCCCAAGATAATTCCCCCATTTCCTCAACGACTCAAAAAGAAAAATGAGGATGAAAAATTCAAGAAGTTCTTATCCGTGCTAAAGAAACTCTCTATCAATCTTCCTATAGTGGAAGCATTATAGGAGATGCCGGGTTATGTCAAATTCATGAAGGAGTTGGACACTAAGAAGATTGAAGTGTCTCACAATTGTAGTGCTATTATGACTAGTGAGGTGATCATAAAGAAGGAAGTTCCGGGGGAATTTACAATACCATGATGCACCATTGGTATGTTTCAATTTGCTAAATCCTTGTGCGATTTGGGGGAAATTATAAATTTGATGCCTTATACAATCTATAAGAAACTCAGGCTGGACAAACCAAAATCCACAACAATGCGGCTTCTTATGGCGGACCGGTCAATCAAACACCCCGTCAGGATACTTTATTACATATTAGTGAAGGTTGATCGATTTATCTTCCTGGATGATTTTGTGATCCTTGACTGCAAGATTGATGCTGAAATTCCCATTATTTTGGGAAGAACATTTTTAGCAACCGGGAGAGCACTAGTGGATGTTCAAAGCGGAGAATTGAAGTTCTGAGTGAATGAAGATGACGTCAACTTTAATGTGTGCAAATCAATGAAACATACGAGTAAACCTCTTGAGGCGGTGGCTAGTGTAAGCCATTTGATGTGTATGAGTAAACCTCTTGAGGCTGTTCTTGCATATTATCATGAGGACGAAGTTCGAGGGTATGATGAGGTGGTGGCTGCTCTGTCGGGATTGGGTAAATACTCAAGGAACCCATTGAAGCTAGACATTGATCTAAAGAATCGAGAAAACCCTCCCACCAAGCCATCCACGGAGGAACCACCAAAGATTGAGTTGAAAGTGCTGCCTGCTCATCTTTGATATGCATTCTTAGGGGCGAAGAACACCTTGCCAGTTATTATTGCAGCTGACTTGCTTGATTAGCAAGTGATATTTCTACTTGAGGTGTTCAAAAGGTTCATCAAGGCAATAGGATGGACTATCGCTGACATTGTGGGAATTCCATCCGGTATTTGCACGCACAAGATTCAGCTTGATAGTGAATGCAAGCCGAGTGTCGAACATCAAAGGAGATTGAACCCACCAATGCAAGAAGTGGTGAAAAAGGAGATAATCAAGTGGTTGGATGCAGGTGTGATTTACCCTATTGCTGATAGCAAGTGGGTTAGTCCGGTTCAATTTGTACCAAAAATAGGCGGCATCATGGTAGTCCCAAATGAAAAAGGGTAGCTTGTTTCTATGAGACCAGTAACCGGATGGAGGGTGTTCATGGACTATAGGAAGCTGAACTCTTGGACTGAAAAATATCACTTTCCCATGCCTTTTATGGATCGAATGATCGATCGGCTTTCGGAGCATGGATGGTATTGCTTCTTGGATGGTTATTTCGGGTACAATCAAATCTCTATTGCACTGGAAGACCAAGAGCAAACCACATTCACTTGTCCCTGTAGTACTTTCGCATTCAAAAGGATGCCTTTCGGGTTGTGAAATATTCCGGCAACGTTCCAACGTTGCATGTTATCTATTTTTGCCGTCATGGTTGGGGATTCAATCGAATTCTTCATGGATGACTTCTCAGTTGTGGGTGATTCTTTTGAAACATGTTTGGCACACCTTGGGCAAGCTCTTCAAAAATGTGTGGAAACCAATCTAGTCTAAATTTGGAGAAATATCACTTCATGGTTAGAGAAGGTATAGTTTTGGGGAACAAAGTATCGCAAAAAGGGTTTGAGGTTGACAAGGAAAAGATTGAGGTGATTGAGAAACTACCACCACCAATCTCGGAAAAAGGTATTCGTAGTTTCTTGGGGCATGCCCTTATACCGGAGATTCATCAAAGACTTCTCAAAAATTTGCACTCCCATTGTGCTAGCTGTTGGAGAAGGAGGCGAAATTTGACTTTGATGAGGCATGTATGACTGCCTTTAAGTGTTTGAAAGAGAAATTAATCTCCACACCGGTGATTATTAGCCCAGATTGGTCGGATGTCACGACCCAGGGGTACCCCCTAGATGTAACAAGGCACATAGAACCCCTAAAGGCTCCATGTAAGCCACTTAGCATATCATAACATAAGTATAGAACAATAAAGAGTAAGAACGCATTTAAGTCCAAAATTTTCTTAAAGGAAAGTGGAAATCTAGACTTGTCTCAATTAGCCATCTATTACAATAGTCGAATCAAATAGGGTCACAGCTCATACAACATAGTCCGAAAGTCAAATACAAGAAAAAAAACTACAAAGATGTCAACCGTCCTCGAATCATGAGGACTCACCACAAGCAAGGAGAATAGTCGAATCCAATCTTGAACCAAATGGAGATTGCCTTAAGAACCGGACCCTACACTTGGGGAAAATGTAGGAAAATATGGGTTAGTAGAAAAATGCACTATGTATGATAGCCATGCAAAAAAACCTCGAAAACATGCAAAAAGGAAATTTTAGTTGAATGCATGCAATTTACTAAGTTAAAGAATCATTTTGAAGATAATGGAGAACCATAAGTCTTAAGCATATTAATTACATAGATCATCATATCAATGGAGAGACATACCATAAGTACCCTCAAAGTCTACTTGTGCAATGCATGAATAATATCCCATAATCCTACCCATACTAAGCAACGCTTCTTGAGTAGCCATAATTCATAATTCATGTTCTTGTTCATAGTTTGTCATAGTGGGAATAAGCCTTAACCGACATAGACCATGTGAGCTAAACATGGAACCCGGTGTTACCCACACCGAAAAGGGTTGTCCTACTTGCCTAAGGTAAGACCATGGTTTGTTAGCTTTTATGTCGATCCACTAGCTAAAGACCTATGGGGGCACATAGTTTATGGGATAAGGAGATTTCTACTAAAAACTCAGACTCGACTGTGGTAGAAGGTTTCCATTTCACAAGATACATACTTTGGGAACCCGGACTCAACTAGCATAGAAGGAACCCATTTGGAAAGCCGGACTCAACTAGCGTAAAAGCTTCCATCTCATATTCAATATCCACTCGGTGCTAAGCATAATTACCAATGAGTTCATATTAAGTCTTGACTTAAGTTCATATTTATGGAAGAATGTCTTAACACTCAATCAAACATATTTCATAAGATAGCTCATAGATTTAATAGGTGAGAATAGCCTTTCAACCTTAGAATCATCATATTGTGAGAAAACATTTCACATCATATCATGTTCATACGTAGGTGTGTAAATGATGAGTCAGAGATTTGGACTCTTTTAGGGATTTGTTTTGCTAGATTTAGTGTCCTCAAATGCCTAATTTATGCTATAAACTGATGTTAATGCCTTGATTTTTGGTTATATGGATTGAGGAGCAAAGCAAGGACACTAACAGGCAAAAAGGAACAAAACAAGCTGAAGAAATGAAGAAGGGCGAGCCTGAAGATCGGCAAGAGCACTCATTGTGTCGCCGAGTGGCTAATCTCAGCGCCTAAAGTTCCAGTGTGCCAAGCCTTGAAGGAAGAGACAAAGTCGTCGACGAAAAGCAGCAGTCGGTGAATCACCGAGTCATTTCGCGAAGCAAAGATAGATCGCCCAAATTTACAGACCTCGAGGATGCTGAATGCTAAGGCAAAAAGGCGATGGAAGAGGTCAAAGGGCGGCTCACCGAGTGGCCATTTGTGGCTTATTTTCAGCGACTATAAATTACATGTTGAACATTAATTTAGTATCGAATTTTTAATCCATCTTAGTGTAGAACAGTTTTCTCTGAAGTTTCTTCCTTAGTTTTGAAGGATTGAAGAAATTCACTTTTGATAAATTGGAAGTGGGTCTTTGATATTAATCAAATTGAAGCATTGTAAAGACAAAATCACTCTTATCCAGTTGATGGATAATCAATTTAGTAACTCTTTTTATGTTTTTACAATGTCTAGCTAAAACTCCAAATTCTTGGGGTGTGATTATGTGATTATGGGCTGATTTAGCTTATGGGTATTGCTAATAGTTAGTTTAAATGCTATTTAAAAGTGAGTTTAATCATTAACTGTGGTTTAATTTAAGAATTTTAGTTGCAAATGCAGTTCTATGTTTGTGTTATTGGCTTGCTCGAGAGAGAGACTGTTTAGAACTAAGGTTTTTGATTAATAGTTTGTGGGTATTGGGTTGATTTGGGTTCAGCTCGAGAGAGTGAATCCTAAACCCAATTCCACAAATTTAGCTCGAGAGAGTGAATGGATTAAGGTGTGGGCTGCTCTTATTTTGCATGTTTGTTGATGTTCGAGAGAAATCACTTGATTCAGGGTAAATTATTCGAGAGAAAATTTACCTACCCTATAGCCTAGCCTACTCACTAATATCTAGCTATTTACTAATAGTTGCAACTACCCATATGTCTATATTGCCTATAATCGATCACATCCCAACAATCCGTCTCATTATTGTTAATTCTTATTGTTTGTGACTGCTATTTGTAGTTGATAATCAAAACAAAAACCCCCATTTGACATTCGTGTCATCCCTTAATTTGAATGATGTCCTTATTCGATAATTTTTATTCCTATGACTAATTTGACCGCGTTTATACTTCCCAATTGAATCCGAAACACGTATCGCTCCCTATGGGATTCGAACCAAACTCATTTAGTTGGGTTTTATACTGATTTACGATCGTTTAGACTTAGAATTGGATCAAGTGTCTTTGAAATTTTATTAATTAAAATGGCGCCGCTGCCGAGGAGTGGCGTTGTTTGAAATTCTTTTGGTGAAGTCGAATTGTGTTCTTGTTAGCCTTAGTTGAATCTACTTACTTTTAGTTTTGGTTTTAGTGTTGCTTGTTAAAACAGAGGAAATGAGTGTTAACGGAAGCAATGATAGCCAAGTGGGCCACCAAGATGACATCAGGAATCTCAATGATGTCAACGACCCGAATGTCAATGACCCAAATCTAGTGGGTGGAGTTGGTGCCATTCGCTTACTTACAGCCGAAGGAAAGGCTATTTTCCATATTACAAGCACCATGTTGCAACTCTTGCAATTGAAAGGTTTATTTAGTGGGTTGTCTCATGAGGATCCCCATGAGCATATAAGGAATTTTGTTGATGTATGCGGACCGTTCTCCTTTAAGAACATATCTCAAGAATTGGTCCGGCTGAGGTTGTTCCCATTTTCTCTAATGTGAGAAGCATGCAAGTGCTTGGCTGAGTTGCCAAGAGATTCTATCAGTTCGTGGGAAGAGCTTATTACTGCATTCCAAGTGCAATTTTTCCCTCCTTCGAAGATGATGACTCTTCGGGACAATATTCAAAGATTCAAGCCTTTGGAGGGTTAGCCAATCCATGAGACTTGGGTAAGGTTCAAGAAGATTGTGTTGCAATGCCCAACTCATGGATTGCCCGATAATGTACTTCTGCAATACTTCTACAGAAGCCTCGATTCAATGAACAAGGGGGTGGCTGACCAACTTTCTCCGGGAGGTTTGAAGCAGCAGCCTTATGTGAGTGCAACCCAACTTCTCGATGGCATGACCAAAATTAACCGGGCTTGTATACCCACGAAGATCAAATCTCTCCTCTTACTAACAAATTGACAATGGAACAGATGGAAAAAGATCAAGAGAGAGACCAAAACATGGAAAAGATAATGACCCAGCTGGACATCTGGCCAAGAACGTTATGGGTGCTGGTAGAAAGAGTGTTAATGATGTCGGTGTTGGTGGTGTAAACCCCCAAAGAGGCCAAATTTGAAGCGTTGTACAACGAGGAAGTGAACTTCCTAGCCAACCAAGGAGGAGGTTATCATGCTAACTACCCAAGGCCTGGTGGTAACCAAGGTTGGAACAGAGATGCAGGCTGGAGAGACCGTGATAGGGAGTGGCATGATCGTAACGCCACCTAAAAGGAAAGAGAAGGGGAGAAGGATAGGTATGTTCCTCCCCACAAACGTCAAAAGCCCAAAGATTCTGAGGATGGCCGGACTGAGGATATGCTCTCACGTATTTCAACAAGGTTGAAGGGTCCGATAGAGTGTTGAAAGAAATGAAGGAAGATGTATCGACTGTCAACCAGACGGTGACCTCTCATTCCGTCTCTATCAAGCAGTTGGAGACCCAAATGGGTCAAATTTCTTCGCATTTAAACCCGAGACAAAAAGGGGGGTTTCCTAGTGATACTATGGAAAACCCCAAGAATGAAGTTTGAATGGGTACTTGCGTCATGCCACGACATTAACTAAGGCACTTCTTGGGAGGCCACCCAAGGTTTTAATTCTTTGTGTTTTGTTTTTGGAATAACGGGTGTTGATTGTGCCGGTCGAAGTGTGGAATGTGTTTGAAAAATGTAGGTTGGCGAGCCAAGAGTCTAGTTGGTGACTCACCAAAGAGGTCGGTGAGCCCGACTTGGACCGCCATTGGACTCAAGAAAATATCAAGTTTGAGTTTGTAAAACTCGGCGGGCCCATGGATAAGTCGGCGAGCCCAATTTTGTCCACGTTTGGACCCCCAACTTAACTGGAGGTCCTGTAAAACTCGGCGAAGTAAGTCACTACTCGGCGTGTCGCCGAGTGGTTCGGCAAGGATGACTAATATCGCCGACGGGCCGTGAACTGAAAGGTTTCAAAAGGCCAAAGGTTTAAAATTTCAAACTCTTTCATATTCCCTCACTTTTAGCCTCGTATAATCACCCCGAACTCTAGATTTTCAATATTTTTCCTAGTTTTACCACTTTTCCTCTTTGATCTCATGCTCGGAGTTGGAATACATTGCCGCCTAGCTTTACAAATTCATATTTTGGCTTAAAGGTTGGTTTTCCGAACCCCGAACACTTAAATTGCATTTGAACTCGAATGCATTTGTTTAAATCTTGATTGATGTGTGCTGGGCCTGTTCTGAAATCGTATTTGTGATCTAGTTGCCTCTTTTAATTTCGAAATGTGCTTAAATTTCCTAAAATGATGATTTCCTGAGTTTTCTGCTTTGAAATTGATCAAAATTTGTTGGGTTGCAGTACTTGGTTGTTGGGTCTAGTCGGGGGAAGTTCGAGTAACCCCAATTGTGCTAAATGACGTATTTTTCCCAATGATGGAGTGTTTGACATCATTCTTAAGGGCAAAAGTCGTCAAATGGCTAATTTTGGCCAAATTGGGTGAAGTTTGAGTACCCTAGTGGCATGGGTCTAATGGGTCTAAGCTTAATAGCATGAGTGTGTTGTTTGATTTTGTTGTCGGGGGCTGCGGGCTTTATTTTAGGAAACGGGGTTGAAATTTGGCACGTTGGGCAATTCGGCGAGCTAGGTCGAGCTCGCCGAACCACTCGGTGGTTCGCCAACGTCCCCCTTGATTGCCTTTAATTAAATGATTTGGCTAGAGTAGAGTCTGTAACTTTCGATAGGAAGCCTGAGATCACCGAGTGCACTCGGTGACTCACCGAAGGTCTCCCTTAATCGCCTTTTCTGTGCCCCTAACCCCTAAAACACACTGTAACTTTCGGCGGGCTAGTCTGAGCTCACCGAATGATGTCGGTGATTCACCGAAAGGCCCTGCATATCACTGACCTGTTATTTTTCTGGAAAATTTTTGAGCCAGTCTTTCGGCGAGCCCGATCTGGCTTGCAAAAGTAACTCGGCGACTCACCGATCGGTTCGGCGAGTCTTTCTGCAACCTATTTTCTTCTTTTTTCTTGGATTGTTTCTAACTTTTTCCGATGTGTTTCTCAGATATGTCTAGGACCAACTTAGACAACAGTGGTATGCCGCCCCACAAACGAGCACGGAGCATAGTGATTAATGAGGGAGCAACTGCTCCTTCCAAAAAGGGAAAGAAGGCACCTCCTAAGGGAGGCAAGGGCTAGGGCAAAGCCCCCGTAGAGTAGATACCGAAGCACAACTCCGGCAGTGAAGGGGAGTCTCTTGATTCTCAGGTCTCACTCGCCGAACCTGATGATGACCAGCCTATATAGTCCCGGTGAGCAGATATTCATGCAAGGACTCGTCAAGATTCATCTAGGGTCCCAGAGTCTACCCCTCCTGCAGCTGATACAGTGCCGGCTCCGGCGCAGACGGTGGTTCCAGCGCCACCAGTTCAGGGTCCTCCTCCCAGCTACTCAACAGGCTAAAAGCTGAGAGATTGAGGACCATCCTTGAAGAAAAGAGGTTGTCCACAGACGGTGTAGTGGATAGGTACCCTAATGTGTGGGACACTCCCCGGTTCCACAGGTTTGAGCAGTTCACCAGGCCTCGAGGCCCCTACATCCCTACATGGGTCAGAGAGTTCTACACTACCTATGGTGATTTAGTGCCCAAAGGAAAGAAGAAGGCGAGTACCTTCAGACTGATAGAGTCTGTGGTGGTCCGGGGGAGGACAGTCAGATGCGACAGCAATGAAATAAACATTGTATGTGACAGGCCCACATACGTCTAGCACGAGTACCAGACGATGACAACTTCACAGACTCTGGATGACATAAAAGGCTGGATTCCTCCCCTCATTTCTGACACCACCCCGAGGTGGATTGAGGCAGGAGCTCCCATTGAGAAGAAGGACTTGAACACACTGCTAAGTATTGGTTCGGGTTCATTAGAAGCTCCATAATGCCTTCACAGAATGAGTCCATCCTCCGCCACCCAAAGGCGGCCGGTCTCGGATCAATCATCCCCAAGAAGTGGCTCAACTTGGGATTTATTATTGAGCAGGAGATGGTTATGAGGGCCAAACAGCGTCAGACGTCCCTTCCTTTCCCAGTACTGGTTACAGAGCTATGTCGGCGTGCTGGAGTTCCTCGTGATGAGAAGAGGGACATAGAGGTCACTCCTACATCTTCCATCGATATTTGATGCATCGAGGCCGATTACACTCGGGATGAGGCGGATAGGAGGAGAGCGGCTCCGGTGGATGCATCCCCGAAGGTTGATGTTGAGACTATACCTGCTGAAGAATCTTTGCCAACTCCCACCTCCGGACGTTCAGGTACACCCATTTCCACTTCTTCCCAGGCTCCTGGTTCTTCTGCTGCTTCCCAGCCCACCAGGATTACTCAGGCCATGATCCTCAAGATGGGGCACCTAGCCCATTCTACCGATGTGCGGGCTACCTAGTTAGAGGCCGAGATGCCTTGGATGATTGAGCGAGCCATCATAGTTGTGTTGACACCCCTCCAGACATCCATTGATGCTCTCGCGGCGAGAGTAGAGACTTCTGAGAGTAGAAAGGGGGTTGCTTCCGAGGTGACAACTTTAAAAGCTGAGGTTTCAGATTTTGGGAAGGATGTGAACTATCTGAAGTCCATATACTTCAATTCTCTCTTTGAGTCAGCTGAGGCTCAGGATGTCCCGACCAGTTCTGCGATGCCTCCGGCTACCACCGGAGATGTACCTACGGATGATGTGGATGATGTTGAGTCAGAGGTGGAGACGGATGAGGAGCATCTTGAGGAGCGAGAGGCTGCTGTGTATGATGATTTAGCCGACTTGGAGGGTGCTATGTTTGAGACTGCCCGACAGGCTTCTTTGAGGGACACGTCCATGGTAGGCTCTACTGGAGCCAATGTTGATGTTGCACTGCGCACTGATGCCCAAGATCAGAGTGTGAATCCGGGCATTGATGCCCCGACAAATGGAGCGACTGTGTAGACATGATTCTTCTTTACCTCCCTCTCTGTCGTTTTTATTGATTTGTGATTATTTTTGTTGCATTTGAGGACAACTACTTTTTATTTGTGGTGGGGTGAGGTATTTCTATACCTACCTCTTATGTATATATTGGTTTTTGTGTTTTAAACTTTGTTTTGATCTTATCTTGTGGATGTTTGAGCTTATGACTCCTTGTTATGAATGAAAATGGTTTTTTGACCCATCTGAAAATTTTTGCCACCTCTTGTTGTGTGTGAATGTGGCTATTCTTGTACAAATTTGAGTATCGGTTATGATCAATACCGATGACTTGAATAGTGCTCTTAATCAAATAAAAATAAATGCGCGGCTACAATGAGGCCAAATGAAGTTGCATAGATAATATGTGGACTTTTTGCATCTCATTGTGACTAGCCGGTTATCGAATAGAGTCTCTTATGATGAACATTGCACACTAGCTCAAATGAGTCTCATTTGATATTGGTGCCAATGCCTTGTGTGATGAGCTTACTTTGAACCTTGTGTGATGACAGATAAAATTTGCCCCGTTGGTCCGGTTGAATAAGTGATGCAAGCTCTTGAAATGATCTTAGGCAACAATTTGATGAGTGAAACAATTTGACAATATACCTCTTTTGTGGCCAACCTTGTTTGGTCTGTGAACCTTGCTTGAACCCCCTTTGAGCCTTATCCTTTTCTTGGAAGAAACTTGATGCAATTATGACCCCTCTTTATCCATTCACCCATAATCCTGATGAAGTGTGGTTTGATTGAATAGCCAACTTAGGCCAAAAGCCTAAGTTTGGGGTGTGGTGAAAAGAGAAGGTAAATCAAGAAGTGTAAGAAAATCCCCCTTCTAGCAATGGTCTTGAAAAATATGGAACCCCTCCTTATAAAAAAAAGAGAAAGAAAAGAAGAAAGGAAAAGGAAAAGAATGAAAAAAGTTGTGAAATAAAGTTGTGAATGTTGCAAAAGAAATGGGGTGTCCGGTGTTCCATTTGAATTTGAATAATGGGGTGAATTTTGAGCATGATTCAAATGTTAAAGAAAGGGAAGAAAGTGATGTTCAGACAACCTTTCATAAGGGTAGCAACCAGTAATCCTAAATGACCATATCTTTACACTCAGCCCCGTTACAAGCCTTGAAAAGACCTTTGAGATCTTGAGTGAGCTGAAACAAGTGTTGATTGAAAAATAAGGGCAAACCTATGGGTGAAGTTATGCATGTGTTCATCTTTGTGAGTGTGAGAGTTGTATGTGATTCCGGAGCTATAAATTGTTGAGAAACTGTGTGTGAATATGGAATCATCCTTGTTGTGAGGCCATTTAAGTACCTTTGTTGAGCTTGAACTTGCATTTGAAGCAAGTATTGTGAACTTGAGTATCTTTATTAATGGTGAGTCTCAACTTGAATCTTTGAATGCACAATTGATCCTTGCATGAGTAAGTTGAGTCTTGTTGTGTGCATTCATGAGTGAGTCTTATGTAGCACTGTTTGAGACATCTTTTTTGAACTGCTGAACTTGACTTTTACTTGAGGACAAGCAAAATTTTAAGTTGGGGTGTTGATGAGTCTGAGATTTGGACTCATTTAGGGATTTGTTTTGATAGATTTAGTGTCCTCAAATGCCTAATATATGCTATAAACTGATGTTAATGCCTTGATTTTTAGGTATATGGATTGAGGAGCAAAGCAAGGACACTAACAGGCAAAAAGGAACAAAACAAGCTGAAGAAATGAAGAAGGGCGAGCCTGAAGATCGCCAAGAGCACTCGGCGTGTCGCCGAGTGGCTAATCTCACCGCCTAAAGCTCCACTGTGCCAAGCCTTGAAGGAAGAGACCAAGTCGGCGATGAAAAGGAGCAGTCGGCGAAATGCCGAGTCGTTCCGCGAAGCAAAGATAGATCGCCCAAAGTTACAGACCTCGAGGATGCTGAATGCTAAGGTGAAAAGGCGATGGAAGAGGTCAAAGGGCGGCTCGCTGAGTGGTTTGGTGAGCCCGACTTACTTCGCCGAGTGGCCCTTCGTGGCTTATTTTCGGCGACTATAAATTACATGTTGAACATTAATTTAGTATCGAATTTTTAATCCATCTTAGTGTAGAACTGTTTTCTCTAAGTTTCTTCCTTAGTTTTGACGGATTGAAGAAATTCACTTTTGAGAAATTGAAAGTGGGTCTTTGATATTCATCAAATTGAAGCATTGTAAAGATAAAATCACTCTTACCCAGTTGATGGATAATCAATTTGGTAACTGTTTTCACCTTTTTATAATGTCTAGCTAAAACCCCAAATTCTTGGTGTGTGATTATGTGATTATGGGATGATTTAGCTTATCGGTATTGCTAATTGTTAGTTTAAATGCAATTTAAAAGTGATTTTAATCATTAACTGTGGTTTAATTTAAGAATTATAGTTGCAAATGCAGTTCTATGTTTGTGTTCTTGGCTTGCTCGAGAGAGAGGTTTTAGAGCTAAGGTTTTTGATTAATGGTTTGTGGGTATTGGGTTGATTTGGGATCAGCTCGAGAGAGTGAATCCTAAACCCAATTCCACACATTTAGCTCGAGAGAGTGAATGGTTTAAGGTGTGGGCTGCTCTTATTTTTCATGCTTGTTGATGTTCGAGAGAAATCACTTGATTCGGGGTAAATTGTTTGAGAGAAAATTTACCTCCCCTATAGCCTAGCCTACTCACTAATATCTAGCTATTTACTAATAGTTGCAGTTACCCATATGTATATATTGCCTATAATCGATCACATCCCAAGAATCTGTCTCATTATTGTTAATTCGTATTGTTTGTGACCTCTATTTGTAGTTGATAATCAAAACCAAAACCCCCATTCGACAGTCGTGTCACCCCTTAATTTGAATGATGTCCTTATTCGATAATTTTTATTCCTATGACTGATTTGACCATGTTAATACTTCCCAATTGAATCTGAAACACGTACCGCTCCCTATGGGATTCGACCCCAACTCATTTAGTTGGGTTTTATATTGATTTACAATCGTTGACACTTAGAATTGGATGAAGTGTCTTTGAAACGTT
Organism: Solanum etuberosum; assembly: GCA_029582245.1. Taxonomy (NCBI): domain Eukaryota; kingdom Viridiplantae; phylum Streptophyta; class Magnoliopsida; order Solanales; family Solanaceae; genus Solanum; species Solanum etuberosum. The sequence goes on along the minus strand of JAJONR010000248.1, from coordinate 4,761 downwards.
ATTAATCAATAATCACAATCACTTTACTCTCAAAGTGTTCATAAAGAATATCCATAAATCTCATAATGATACATAATTCTCATACTTTCACCTTCAAGGACCATAGATCATACTCAATCAACACATCTAGAATTACTACATTAGACATGGATATAATCATAATTCAAATAACCCAATCACTACATGCATAATCTCATAACATCCTTCTATAATCAACAAACCCACATCTTAAGATCATAATTGAGTAATTTGGGATTTTCATGGGTTCTTGGGGAATTCAACATAAAAACCATAGGAAATCCCCAATTCATACATTATATATCATAAATAAATTATTAGAAATGTTTTTGAAAGGAACCCATGAGATTGAAGTCAAACCCTAACTTTTGGGGAAATCACTAGTTTTGAAATTTAATTTGTAGGGACTCCATGGATGAATTCTATCAATGGATGAAGAGCTACCATACCTTAGAAATGGAATCCAAGGAATTTGATTAGAAAACCTAGCTTCTTGAACCCTAGCTCCAACTTCCTTCTTCTTCTTCTTCCTTGAAGTTCTAGAGAGAGAATATTTGGAGAAGATGAACTGTTTGGGTTTTGATTTGGGTTTTGGGAAATAATGAGGTGAATGAGTGTATTTTGACTTCAAATGACTTATATAGGTGTATAAAAATAAGGTAAAACAACTTCACTTTGATAGGGCTTAAAAAGGATATACCCAAAACACCCCTCATTTTAAGTGAGCTGCCAGGGACCACGTGGGGCTCCACGAGTCTTGGTCCCATCCGTGGTCTTGAGACAGTGGCTTGGCATCTTTTGCCTTTAGCACACAAGCCCAAGGCATCTTCACGAGGGGTTCCACGAGCCGTGGTGAAAGCCACGAGCCGTGGTCCCTCTCGTGGGCCTTGAGGTAGTGGCGAAGCCACCCTCACTCAACCATCAACCCTCATGCACCAAGGCATGTTCACTACCACGAGCCGTCTAAGGTTTCACGAGCCGTGAAGTTGCTCGTGTGGAGGGGCCACTTTTGGGGCAGCCTTAGGAGGCTACTGTCTCCACCTCCACGAGTGGCTCCACGACTCGTGGGGACCAATACTGGTCGTGAAGGCCCTCGTGGTCATGGGGCAGTACCTTGGCATGTCTTGGGCAGCCTTGGCCCTTGCCTTTACCTTGGCCCCTGCCCTTTTGCCCTTGGCCTTAACCCTTCTTCCTTGACGTTAACCCTTTCGTTTAGCTCTATTTTAGCCTAGTAGTTTTTGGGGTGTTACAATATCTCCCCCTTGGGAACATTCGTCCTCGAATGACGATCTAAACACCTTACTTGTAAAGACTCAAGAATAGCAGCCCATCATGCATGCAACATCAAAATAATGCACAATTCAAAGGAGGAAACTTCAACTCCTTCTGAAACATAATCAATGCAACACAAGGAAGTAGGAACTACATCTAACAACCATTATGCATGGTACTCAACATTCCCCAGATTCATAGGAGGAACTACCTTCTCCAACTAAAAGCTTTCTCAACACAATATCATGGAGCCAATATGCAATTACTCTCAAAAGCATACTAAAACATGTTCATCCACTCATCTCATGAAGTCAAATATGCAACTCATACTAAATGCAAAACGACATAAGGAACACATAAATCATGAAAACTCATTTTTCTTACTAAACATGAATTTCTCAAGAACATGCATAACATAAGGAAATCATGGAAAACACATATAGCACACATGACTCCCAAAACTAGAAAACTCAAGAGGAATTACTCACCTCAAGCTTGAATAGGAGTAGAAGGAAAGATATGAGGATATCGGGACTTCATATCGGCCTTGGCCTCGGCCTCCCAAGTAGCACCCTCAACTAAATGATTTCTCCATAAAACTTTCATGGAAGCTATTTCCTTGTTTCTCAACCTCTTGACTTACCGGTCTAGGATCTCTACCGGAACCTCTTCATATGAGAAACTTTCATAAAATGCTAAACCTTCTAAGGGAATAATGGATGCCGGATCTACAATACATTTCCCCTTGGGAGAAATCCTCAACAGGCTTCTTGAGTACCGACTCTTTCAACTCAACTAATATAGGATCAAGGTCTTGCTTAGACTTCACATCCATTAAAAAGACGATTCAGAGCCATTATGGACCATGACACCACCCTTGGTGGAATCCACCAGTTGAACACCTAATCGGGCCAACCTATGCTCATAATGAACCAATTATTTCTTTTCATCCTCTATATGAGCCACACTACCCATGGACAATTTACTAAGAGCATCCGCTATCACATTAGCTTTACCGAGGTGATAAAGGACACTAATGTCATAGTCCTTTAATAATTCTAACCACCTTCTTTGTTGAAGATTCAAGTCCTTTTGACTAAACACATATTGTAAGCTCTTCTGATCGGTAAATACATCAACATGGACCCCATACAAATAATGCCTCCATATTTTTTAAGGCAAACACAACCGCCGCTAATTCAAAGTCATGGGTAGGATAAATGTTCTCATGGACATTAAGTTCCCTTGAAGCATTGGTAATCACCTTACCTTTTTGCATAAGTACACATCCCAACCCAACTCTAGAGGCATCACAATATACCACAAAACCATTCATACCCTCTTGTAAGGTCAACACCGGAGCGGAAGTAAGTCTATCTTTCAACTCTAGGAAACTTTTCTCACAAGCTTTAGACCACACAAATTTAGCCTTCTTTTTAGTCAAAGCCATCAACGGAGAAGTAATGGGGGAAAACCCCTCAACAAACCTCCTATAGTAACCGGCCAAACTCAAAAAGCTTCTAATGTCGGAAGGAGTTAGTGGTCTAGGCCAACTCTTTGCTGCATCCGTCTTCTTAGGATCTACCTCAATACCCTTAGTTGACACAATATGACCAAGGAAGGCTACGGACCTTAACCCAAATTCACACTTGCTAAACTTTGCGAAAAGTTGATGGTCCTTAAGAACTTGCAATACAACCCTTAAATGGTCAACATGCTCATTCTCACTCCTTGAATAGATCAAAATATCATAGATGAACACTATCACAAACATCTCAAGATATTTTCGAAACACTTTATCATTAAGTCCATGAACGCCGCCGGAGCGTTAGTCAAACCAAAGGACATTACAAGAAACTCAAAGTGACCATATCTTGTTTCGAAAGCCGTCTTTGGAATATCAACCCCTCTAACCCTCAATTGGTGATAACACGAATGAAGATCAATTTTAGAGAAATAACTAGCCCCTTGAAATTGGTCAAACAAGTCATCAATTCTTGGAAGGGGATACTTGTTCTTAATGGTCACTTTATTCAATTGACGATAACCGATGCACATTCTAAGAGACCCATCCTTCTTTCTAACAAACAACACCGGAGCACCCCATGGAGAGACACTAGGTTGAATAAAACCCTTGTCTAGCAAATCCTTTAGTTGCTCTTTCAACTCCTTTAACTTCGCCGGAGTCATTCTATAAGGAGGAATAGTGATAGGTTGCGTATCCGAAAGGAGGTCAATACCAAAATCTATTTCCTGCTCGGGAGGAATACCGGGTAAATCATCAGGAAAAACTTCCAAGAACTCATTAACTACAAGAACTGACTCTAGAGAAGGGGTTTCAGAATCCACATCCCTCACCCTAACAAGATGGTAAATACTCCCTTTAGGGATCATCTTTCTAGCTTTAAGACAAGAGACAAATTGACCTCTAGCCGTAGAATTCCCCACCTTCAACTCTAAGATAGGCTCATCCAGAAATTGGAATCTAACCACCTGAGTTCTACAATCAATAGAGGCATAACATGCATGCAACCGATCCATACCCAAAATCACATCAAATTCTATCATGTCTAACTCTACCAAATCTACCAAAGTAATTCTATGGGACAAGGAAACGAGACATATTCTATAAATCCTCTTAGCCACCACAGAATAACCAACTGGGGCTGAAACCGAAAAAGGCTCTAATAATACTTCGGGGAGTATATCACACTTCATTGCCACATAAGGTGTCACAAATGATAAAGTAGCACCGGGATCTAACAAGTCATATACATAAATAGGAAAAACTTTTAACATACCGGTCACCACATCCGGGGAGCTCTCTTGGTCACCTTGGGATAGCAGAGCATAAAAGTGGTTTTTCTCGGGAGCATCAGAGTTTGAACCGCTAGGAGGAGCTTGCTTTTCCCCTCTTCCTTGAACCTTAAGCATTGGACAATCTCTCACCCTATGACCACTCTTCCCACAACCATAGCAACCATCCGTGCCAACTAGGTACTTACCATCATGTTTCTTACCGCACTTAGCACAAGTAGGCTTAGACATAGAAGATCCACCACCATTGCCTCCTTGAGGTTTAGAGTTGGAAACCCTATCTTTGTTGACCCTTGGATCTTTACGACATTCCTGACAATAGCAAAAGCAAAGTCACAGGTGTAGACTTTTGACGCAAAAGGTTGAGTTATGGCTTCAAAGCGCCAATCATTACTGGAAAGTATATCGTTCCATTTGAGTAGTCGGGGAACAAAGATAGAACTATGTTCATGGTTGGCTTCCATAAGCATAGTCTCACCTTTAAGGCTCTCAATTCGAAAAAGTCGTTCAATTCCCTGATGGGTCAATAGAACTCAAATTTCTTGACAATCAGATTACGAGATCTTCTTCTTATCGAAGATCGTCTTGGTCTGGTCCCTCAACTTCTTGTCCCTCGAGACTCGCGCCCAGACCAATGTCTCCTTCAAAAACCCC
>JAJONR010000247.1:0-65828 GCA_029582245.1 Solanum etuberosum | reverse complement strand
TGATTCCAAGATTGTATTAGATGGCTATTTGAGACAAGTTAGACTTCCGCTTGATTTTATAAAAGACTCCGATTGTATGGATAAATATTTTTAAATTCTGCATCATTTCTTTTATCGTATGTTATGATATGCTAAGAGGCTTGTATGAGACCCTTCGGGGTCAAGTACGCCATGTCACATCTAGGGGGTACTCCTGGGTTGTGACAAATACCTTGAATTTGAATTATGAATTATGAATTCAAGGTTATGATTCATGTTATGAATGATTTCTAGATGTTTCGAAGTAGTTTAGAGTATTTAGAATCAAAAGGGGTGAATATACACTTCAAAGGAACTCAAACGGGACAACCGACGGAAAAGGAGCGGGGGCAGGCGACCCTGGCGCATTCCTGGCGCAGGGTGCCAAGCCCTAAAGTTCAGAACATCATTTGTGGTGCACTTCTGGGGCGGCGCCCCATCCCCTACCCAGGCATATCTCAACGAATTTCATCTCTCGTTTTCTGATCCTAAATCGCTTCTAATCGATTTCTTTTCTGAAATTTTCCTTAGATTCAATTACCCAACCTAAGTACACACTAATCTACTCAAAACAACACTCAAATCACAAATTTCGTCCCAACAATTCATCAAAACCCCAACAAAACAAGATTTAGAATGAACTTCAAGAACACTAATCAAAAACTCAATTCCTTCAACTTTTGAGAATGAAATTATGCTGAAAATAACATGAATGGCATGTGGGTAAAAGAACCCAACACTATGGAAACTTACATACCTCTTAGGGATCAAACTCATGGCGAAAATCCACAACAAAACTCAAGAACCTCGACGAACGCCTTGATCCTTTCCTCTTTTCTCCTATTTTCTCTTCTTTTCTTTTCTTGAACTCTGCACTAAAACCCTAGGCGTATATTAGGATTATAAAACTGAACCTAATCAGATTAGACCCCTAAAATCTTGCTAAAATGAATTAAATTTGATTGGGTAAGGAAAAGACCAAAATACCCCTTATAATTTTCGGGTAACCTTCTTTATTTGGAAAGCCCGACTTCAAATGGGCATATCTCCCTCATACGAGCTTGAAATTTAGTAAACTTGATGGCGTTGGAAAGATAATTCGAAGGCCTTTCATTTGATATCTTATGGACCACCTAACTAATCCTGTACTGAAGGTTATGGTCATTTGAATGTGACCCAAAACTTAGAAGAACTTAGGAATGACTTCAATGAATTCTCTCTAGTTATTTTTGGAACACGAGGTGCTACATCTAGTGACCTTAACACTTAGGAAAAAGTTAAATTCCTTGGTAAAAACTTACTCACTACAAAGAATGGTTCAAGTCTTAGCTCAAAAAATTTCTGGGGTGTTACAATATCTTCCCCTTAGGATCATTCGTCCTCGAATGACGACTGGACTGGGTATGGAATGGGGTTACTCTTACTAAGGTCTGATTCTAATGGTATGCTCTTACTATATTCAAGCTTAACCCAAATCCTTGGGTTCGGGTTCTATACCTCTCTATAGGAAATCTCATCCCAAAACTATTACTCTTTACCACCACATTGGGCTCATATCAAGAACCACCTTAAGTTTAACAACACCACATTCAAGCTTAGTACTTCTAACAACTCCATTATAAACAGGACCTCTGAAAAGATATCTCACATACTCTCTGGAACTCATTACTATCTTATTCTCAAACACTTGACTTGATTTCTCATCTCGTCATCTCCCCCTTAGGTCTAAAGCTGACACTTGAATGTTATGGACCTATTCCATTATCTCTAACTCGTCTACATCCTCTTTTACTCTAACACTCGGGAGAAGCTTATCTCATGACTACCGAAATCTCAATAAGCAGGTACTAAGACTTCTTTCTAAGGTGTTTCTATTATCCTCCTCTGATTTCATACCCTCTCGGTACACCTCGTAATGTTCTTGTTACTCTTGTGACTTAGCCATACATCACTGCCCTTATCTAAACGTTAGGATCTCTCACTGGTACTACTCACATTCATTGCAGCTAACATCTCAATTCCTCACCTACTCTATGTCAAGTCTACCAGATCAAATCTCAAGACTGACATCATCACCCTCATGTTTCCATTCTTTGGATCATGACACTCATCTCAATTTCAAGCTTAATGTTCATTACTAAACCCGAATATCAATAGAATTGCTCGCCTACTATGCTATACATCTTTACTTGATCAGTTTTATAGCCTTCTAAACATCATGACCCTCTCAAACAAATAATAAGCCTAGCTTAGATCTATCACTTTATGAATATTTTTGCTCTTCTATTCAACACTTACACTTGGTCATTACCTACACAATGACACTTCATCACCAACTCCTTTCTAGCTAAAACACACTCTACCTCCTATGATGGAATCTTCACAACTCATCACTTCTCAGTCTACCCATAAGGGAAAACTCCTCATCAACAACTTACTGGGTGCATGACTATAATAACATAATCTGCCGCATCACTATCTCCCTTTCATAGATCTCTATACCTCTGCATACTTTCCTCTAACTCTGGGCACTGTCACTACTACTACTCATGATCTCATAATTCATACTATCTTTTATGGTGAAAATACTACCCAAGCTCTAAACATACTTTCTCATTAAGATCTCAGCTGAAACAAGGCGTAGGGAAGAGATTACAACTCACTTTTAGCACAAATGCACGATTCATATGAATATGAGTGCATTCCTCTGAAACTGAACACTTACTCACTCATGGGATTCTGTCAAGCCCCTCTGGAGTCACAAGACTTCCTCAACACTTTTGCTAAGAGCAACTCATCGATAAATGACTGGCTTTTCTTTTCAACCACCTCTAGTATGACAGATAGTCGAATGAATCTGAGAAACGTACGAGTATGAATAAATCTCTATGACATAATTCTATTGCATGATTAAGAGAATGAAAGAAGGGGATCTTTTCTTAAATATCTATAGTCCCTCATTTATAGAAGTGGGGCCCTCACAACCAAAAACAAGATCCTATTAACACATCTTCACAGACACCCTTGGACACTTGAACTCTCTGCTCTGATACCAAATTTGTCACGACCCGAGCCTATACACTGGACGTGGCCGGTACTCGAGAACCATTGCTGGTCCCCAAGAGAACCCTCATCCTGGCTGACTACAAGCGGAAGACTAACTCAAGCATACAAAGCTTAAAACAGAATAAAATTCATTGAAACTCAAATAATTAACTCAGAATATAATCGTATATTCAACTAGCCAAAACGAGGCAACTCAAGACTTTAAAACATTTAACAAGATAAATGAAACAGACTTCTCAAACTCTACTGTCTATCTATGAAGCCTCTACTATTACAGAAGGATATCGGGACAAGACCCATGTAACACCCCGTTATTTGAAATAGCTAAAATTAGAAAGAACCATTATTTGAAAGTATGAAAATCTGAAATTTTGCAAGTTATGTTAAGTATGAGTTTTGGGTCAACTTCAAATGACCATACACTCCTAGTACAGGATGAGTTAGGTAGGCTACAAGATATCAATTCAAAGTTCTTTGAATTATCTTTCCAACGCCACCGAGTTGTTGAGTTTTTGAGTTCATATGAGGGAGATATGCCCATTTGAAGTCGGGCTGCCAGAATAAGGAAAGTCACCCGGATTTTAGAAGAGTATTTTGGTCTTTTCATTACCCAATTAATTAAATCCGTTTTTTGTAATTTATTTTGGGTCTAAGCTTAATTGGTTCAGTTTACGCACTAAAATTTCATGCTAGGGTTTTTAGAGAAAGAACTCAAGAGGAGAAAGGAGGAGAAAAGGTAACGATTCGTCAAGGTCTCACAATTTTGGTTGCGGAGTTCGCCAAAGACTCGATCGTAAGAGGTATGTAAGACTTCATAGCATTGGGTTCGTTCACCCATGTGCCAATCATGTTTATTTCAGTGAAATTCGTTCTAGAAAGTTGAAAGTTGATGATTTTGAATTGTGTTCTTGAATATTGGCTTTTGTTCTTGAGTTAAGTGGGGATTGTTGAGTTCTTGAGGAAATTGAGTCAATTTTAGAGTGGTTTATGAATATATTCTTGTGTACATATATTGGGTATCTGAATCTAAAAAGAAATTGAGAAAAAAGAATCGAATTTAGGTGAATTGGGGTTAGAATATGAAAAAGGAAAAAGTCGGACGAAACTGGCAACCCAGTCCACGTCGCGGAGCTTCCCCCCTTTTCACAGAATTTTTTTCCGCGTCGCGGAGAGGTTACGGACCCCTCTGCCTCAAAATTTATTTCGCGACCAAATAATAAAATGCATTTCTGCGTCGCGGACTAGCTTCAAGACAGTGATTTCTTGATCGTTTCTCATGTTTAACTATCAAAAAGCACTCCTAATCATCATGATATCTTTCCTATCACAAATCATAACCTTGAATTCATAATTCAAATTCAAGGTAGAGTTAAGAGCCAAGTCTAGAGAGTTCTTAGTCTTTTTCAAAAGTCTTTTACAAACGTTTTAAAACTTGTTTTAAAGACTTGAGCAATGAGTTGAGTAAGAGCAAGAGTGAAGTTCATTTCTTCAAAAGATTATATGGGAACTTAGTATTCTCAAGAGTAAAAATATTTTCACATTTAAACAAGAGAGTAAACACTGATTTCCAAGAGAGGAAACACCGATTTCCAAGAGAGCTTTTGAGCTAGTTTTTGTGTAATAATCTCAAACCACAGAAAGAGTTATGTTTTTAAACATATGAGCAGGTATATTTTGGGAGTAGTATTGAGCACCGATTTGGGGACAAATTTGAGTTCAGATAATTCAGAGTCTCCATAAACCGTGTAGCCAGCATGGGTAGAAAAGAGTCATACTTTTTAAATGATTCCTTAATGATTTTAGGATAGACTAGTGGATCCACTTAGTGAGTTAGGTTCTATACCCCCGGCAAGGTATATGACGGCCCTGGCAGCGTGAGGCAAGACGCTGTACCATCACTTAAGCTCATAGAGATGGTTGTCGGTTAGAGAAACTCCCACAGAGATATTTTATATTCTTATATACATAGAGTTACTTGTATTTTAATATACAAACTGAGTTATTATGTGTTTTTCAATACACTGAGTTATTTTTACATGTTTTAAAGCTTTTCTTTATATTGCATCCTTATTTTTACTTTATATTGAAATGAGTTGAGCTGAGTTGAGACAAGGTAAGTTTCTTCAATTTCATTTTAAGCTTATGTCTTATTTTAGTATTCCCCTCGCATGCTCGTACATTCAATGTACTTATGCCATTTGGCCTGCATCGTTTTATGATGCAGATACAGGTAACCAAGATCAGAATTCAGCGCCTCGTTGATCCAGTTAAGCATTTAGAGTCATTTACTGAGCCTCCTTGCTTTCCGGAGGATCCCTTTTTACATTGCTTGAGTATTTTCAGTTGTTAGAATGATCGGGGTCTTGTCTCGACATCCCTCATAGTTTTAGAGGCTTCATAGACAGCTAGTTATTGTAGACGTAATTTTTGACCGAACATAAGATTTTACACTATTTTTTATTACTTCAATATTTTTATGTTTAAGTTATATATTTTGATTTTGTCTTATTTGAGTAAGTTTATTTTAAAAGATTTGAAAATCACAAAAAATACATGTTTTAATTTAATTTTAGTTTAATAAATAAACTAGTATTTCTTAATTATAATTTATTATTAGCTACTCAATTTTTGTTAGTTTAAAAAATAATTAAATAATATTCTTATTATATTATATTATATTATATTATATTATATTATATTAATAATAACTTAACTCCCCACTACCCCAACTCCACTCCACTACCCACCTGCACACCCCACTTCCCCCCACTTCCAACGTTACAACAATACCACCCACACCAACATATATACGTACAGCAGAAAAAAAACATACCCTCAGATTACAAAACAACACATACACACACACAAAACCAAGGGAGACGGACGAAAAAGAAGAAGAAAGAAAATACACATCTTTGTTTTATTCTTCTTTCAAAAAATTTACCAACACATTCATATTTTTTCTCACTTTTTCTTTATTTTCATACCAACACAATACATATATCACTCCATACAATCTACAAAAGATTTGTGGGTGTTTTAATCGAGCTTCGATCAAGGTTTTGTGGTACTTATTTTCTTCATTTGAGGTATAACTTTGCCTTAAATATTTAATTTATTTCTGGAATTTGATGTAATTATATGATTAGTTTTATTATAGTTTTGTTTTATCTATAATTTGATTGAAATGAATATTGGGTTAAAGAGTTATATCTCTGTTTAATGAATGAAGGTAGCTTTAATTGATGAATATTTTCTATTTACTTATTTTTATTCGTTATTTGTGACCTCTTAAAAATGAAAGGTCATGTCATTGTTCTTGTATTTATTTAGATAATAATGATACAGTAGGAATTGTTAGGTTAAAAATAAATAAATAAATTATGGTTGTTTTATTTTATCAATCAGAAAAATGAGATTTATTTTTAACAATTCGGTATTGTTTTGTTGGATTAGAAAGTGTATATTTAATTTTGACGTCAACTTTAAGAATACTAAAGAATAAAATGATATGAAAATTGTCTAAAATTTATTCTAGAAGTTTAGTATTTTACTTTGTTTGCTTTTTATTTATAAGGAATAAATATTTTCGTTTAACGTTAGACTGAACACTTCGGCACAATAAAAATATTTGTTTCAATTAAGAATGTGGTCACACATCTTTTTCTTGAGACATTAAAATAAACTCAAGGATGCGGTGACGCACCTTGTCCACTAATATGATTAACTTTTATTAATTTAAAGTAGAGACTTATAGACAAAAAATTATTAAGTGGGACGTAAAGAAGACAATTATGTCTCTAAATGTCAAGACCAAGAATGCAGTTACGCATCTAGGTTGAGGCGAATAAAAGTTCAACAATAAAATAAATATGATCAAATCATGGCTTGTAATAATATATCCAAAAAAATTTTAAAAAAATTAAGATAAGTATGAGTCAATTAAAGAGACCGTGCTAGAACCACGGGACTCGAGGGATCCCTAATACCTTTCCCTCGGTCAATAGAACTTTTTACCCGAATTTCTAGTTCGCAGACCAAAATTAAGAGTCATTTCCTTTTGATTAGGGATTACAAAGAAAATGTGACTTGGAACAGCATAACTCAATTCAAGTGACGACTCCGAAAAAATAAAAATAACCCCTTAATCAATACCGTCACTTTAATTGGAAAAACCCTCTCCGTCGGTCGAAAAAGGGGTGTGATATCTTTGGCGACTTCGCTGAGGACTAACCAGAATTTGAGCTTTGTTATATTGACTTTTACTTGATTTTTATTATTTTATTTTTTTGGACAGTGTATGATGGCCTAATGTGCTCCTTGACGCTCATTTATCGCTTTTATATTATTGAACTGTACTAAATTGTCTTCTCCCACGCACCCCATTTGAGTCTTTGAATACACTTAACACACGTATACAGGAATGCAGTTATGCATCCTACTTTCTCTTGAGATAAAACTGGAGTGTATTGACACCCAGTAAAGGATATTTAGTCACATATGCTAGGCGGGGTTGGACCAGCAATGAAGTCGGAATAGTGCTGCTACCGATAAGTTGCCCCTCTCTAGCTCGAGTTGTCAACTCGGGTAAGCTAGTCTAGACACTAATCTCTTTAGGTTAACTATTAAACCTGAAATACAGACATGGTTATCCCTAGTAGGCTCTGCTTATTTGCATAATTTGCATTTGACTTAGTGACTTGAAACAATAATTGAGTCCGTCTAGAACAAGTATCCATCTCTTAATTGACCACTTAGATCATTTTCTAAGCTACATGAAAATTCAGTTATTTAGAAAGTCTCTATAAGTTGACTCATTTTAGTGTGATTAGTGTAATGAAAATTGTTATTTTTTTATCTTTACAAAAAGGGAGAAAATATTAAAATATCTTTTTTTAGGAGTTATTATACATTTCTAGAAAATGAAATGAAAGATTTTTCACTACTTAACCAAAATTACAAAATATAATTTGTACAGTTACTAAAAAAGTTCAAAATATTTTACTTTCATAATACTTTGAAAAATTGCATTTGTCAAAAAAAAGTTTAAATATCTCAAAGTTTTTTTTTTTTACTGTCCAATCTGAACGAACTACGCACACCTGATTCTCACATCGTTGAGACATGTAGGAATCCCTCCACGGGTTCGGTGATATAAGTTCTTTTTTTTTTTAAAAGAAGGGTCTTTAGTCCTCTTTCAAACTCCAAAAAAAAAATGAAAAGTTTGTTCACAAAAAAAAAAGAAGAGTTTGTATCCTTTTTTAGAAAAATTCTTACTTTATGTTTAAAGCTTCACGAACTACGCACACCTGATTCTCAGCCCAATGAGATATGTAGGCAACCCTCTTTGGGTTCGGTGATTTTAATTCAAAATTTTAAAAAAAATTCATTTCTCAAAAATTCAAAAAAAAAATGAAAAACAAGAAGCTTTAATCTTTATCAAAAATAAGTTTTTATTAATTTTCTTTTAATAATTCAAAAAAAACTAAAGGATTTTATCTCAAAGCTCTAAAAAAGCTTAGTTATTGAATTGTAGAAAAAATATACAAATATATTATTCATGTTCGCAGGGGTGTTACGTACGCAATCCCAAACGGATTTGATCAATGCATTATTAAATTATTTTTAAAAAAAAAACAAAAAACAAAAAACAACTAATAATTAAGAAATGTCTAACCCTAACAAACTTTATCGTCCATGCACACAGTTAAATTAAGGTGGTTGGTTTGTGGTTAAGCTGGCATCTCATCCTTACTATACAAGGTCAAAAGGGAAAAAGAAAATGACTCACAAAGATGGAAATGAGTCGGAAAACGATGAGGTCAAGAACCAGATGATGTCACAAGAAACAGTGTCAATAGAAGAGGTAAGGATACTAAGACAGCAAATGGCGGAGATGTACGAAGCTTGGATAAGTGGACAAGCTCCACCGTCTTCAATCTGTGACTATCTAAATACAAATATGCCACCCCCTGTCCAAGTGTCAATAAGTGATCCAATTTATCCACCTGGATTTGGCCCCTATGTTCACACATCCAATGCCGCTGGAACTTCCACGGTGCGCCCTTTGAGTACGCCTATGATGAGTAATCCACTCTTCGTGCCAACTGTGCCGACTAATACAGACCCACAACCTATAATGGAGCCAAAATCTAACAACGATCCTCCACCCAAAGTTCAATATGATCGAGATTATACCCCTGAATTGACTTTTAAAATTCCAGGCTCTTACCCTCACACTCATCAGTATAATTCCACCGTTGAAGTTGAAAAAATTGTTAAGAACGAGGAACATTAAGAAATGGTTAAAAAAATGAAGAGTTTGGAACAAAGTGTAAGAGATATTCAAGGATTGGGAGGTCACAAAAGTGTCTCATTCAATGATTTGTGCATGTTTCCCCACATTCATCTGCCCATCGGTTTTAAAACTCCAAAGTTCGAGAAATATGATGGACATGGAGATCATGTAGCTCATTTAAAGAGATATTGTAATCAACTGAGAGGGGATGGAAGCAAAGAAGAATTGCTCATGGCTTATTTTGGGGAAAGTTTGATGGGAATTGCCTCAGAATGGTTCATAGATCAAGATACTTCTAACTAGCTTACATGGGATGATTTGGCTCGATGTTTTGTTCAACAATTTCAATATAACATTGACATAGTTCCAGATCGTACTTCAATTGCCACCATGAGGAAAAAGACCACTGAAAATTTTCGTGAATATGCTATTAGGTGGAGGGAGCAAGCTGCCAGGGTTAAGCCGCCAATGAAAGAGTCTGAAATAATTGATGTTTTCCTCCAAGCGCAAGAACCAGACTACTTTGATTATTTACTTTCCTTTGTTGGAAAAACATTCGCTGAAGTTATTAAGATTGGTGAAATGGTGGAAAATGGCATCAAGTCTGGAAAAATTGTAAGTCAAGCTGCCTTGAAAGCCACAACACAGGTGATTAAAAATGGATCAGAAAATCTTGAAGGAAAGAAAATGAAAAATGTTGTGTCAGACACACAAAAAGGTCCAAGGGGTCCAGTTTATCAATATGCACCACCTCAATTTCATCACTATCTCCGTATGCAAGACACGCAATACTCTATTATCCCACCTCAATATGCAGTCTATGGTGCACAACCATATGCATATCCACCAAACTATCCTCATTGGTGAGCACCAACAAATCAAAATGTTCGTCCTTCTTCTCAAAATTTTCGAGCACCTTATAATCCCCGTCAAAGATGGGATTTGAAGGAGGTCAAAGACCTAAGAACAATTTCACACCAATTGGAGAGTCTTACACAAGTTTATTTGAGAAATTGAAACGTTTGAATATGATAGAGCCAATTCCTCAAAATTATGTGGATCCACATGCAAAGGGTTTCAATCCTACAACACGGTGTGCATACCATTCTGATGCTCCAGGGAACAGTACTGAAAATTGTAGAGATTTAAGAAGAAAGGTGGAAGAGATGATTCAAACAAAGATGATTGTGGTTCAAAATGGTGACCCCCCAAATGTTACTAAGAATCCTCTACCGGTGCATAGTGATGTACACTTTATCGAGATGATATGTGATGACAAAGAATATGACAATTCTGAAGAAAAGACAATTGAAATTGGTGGAGCTTTTACGAAGGCTAACATACAAAGCAGTGGCTAAGAAGTCCAACTTGGTGATTGGGAGACACTCTTCTTTTCTCGAAAAAGAGTGTATGGATAGTTTATTTTGCCATCATTTTTGCTATGCAATTTTTTATTTTTTTATTTTAGTAAGTCAAACCTTTCTATCGTTTCTCTTATGTGTTTGTTTGTTGAGTCTTGTCGTAGTTTGGATTATTATAGAGTTATAACCTAAAATTTAGTTAGTTGTCTTGTCACCAAGTCCTTAAATCTTAATATAATATTTGTCCTGTGTCACTTTGATCCGTTCTATTTGGCTTTTCATATATGCATCTCTTTTCAATTCAATTTTTGTGACATGATATGCAAGAGGATTTGGTCAGATCTTAAGATTATATCTAGTCATGGAACGAATACACCAAAGAAGTCAAAAAAGGAATACATTCGAGGAAATGAATAAAGGACTTAATTACCTTGATACATCATTTAGTAGCGAAAATGCTTAAAAGAATAAATTTCATTTAAATTGACATATGTCATTTGTTGTCAAGAAGGTATTACTCAAATGTAGATTTCAAGCTGACAAATAGGGAACACGAATGATATACATATCCATCAATGCATACGTTGCAAAGAGATAATGTATGATTTTCACATCTTAAAGGGCATGCTTGTATTTGACATTTGTAATAATTGATATGACGAAGGCATTTCATTCTACTATCCGATCACCGTGTAATCCTTTGCTACCCCTTTTGAGCCTTAATTTTATTTTCTTTCATACCCCTCTTTTGGAATCAAAATACAGTCAAAAAAGAAAAATAAAGAAAAGAGTCAGAAATTCAAAAAAAAAATAAAAAAATAAAAAAATAGAAGTCACAAAATAAAGAGTAAAAAAAAAGTGAAAAAATAGGTTGAAAAAAAATCAATAACAACAAAAGAACAAACTTCCTGAACTACGTTCGACCTGATTCTTGCTTTGACAAGATACGTAGGCAGCCTTATTTTGAGGTTCGGTCCAACCAAGAAAAAAAGATAGAAAGTCCTTATCACAAAAACTGGGGCAAAAATAATAATAATAATAATAATAATAATTAATTATTATTATTATTATTATTTTATTTTATTTTTACAAAAAAAATGTCGATTCCAAAAGTTGTAAGTCTTAACCCTGTTACCGCAGTATCTTTGAGGTTTCATGTCGATCCTCTCTTTGTAACCCTGTCCAAAAGCCTCGTTACAATCCAAATAAAGACCTTCTGATCATTTTTTAACAATGACAAGTCAAACAAGCTTTTAGTTTTGATTATCATATAAGGAAAATGTCATGCCACTCGCATAAGGAGTGAAAAAGGAGTGAATCTTATCGATGAAAATACTCGAAAGCACTATAGGAGATCATTTGAGTGGAGAGAAAGTGAAAAATGAGAGAGTCTTATTGGTGAAAACCCTCAGGGCACTGTAAGACGATAGTGAGTGAGAGATAATCAAAAAGAGAGAGACTTGTTAGTGAAAACCTTTCGAGGCACCACAAGTCAAGTGTTAGTCATAAATATAGTGCAAAAGTTGGATTATAGAAGTCTGACTTCAAAGTTGAAAGTTTTACAAAGATGAAGTTTAGATTGATTGGACAGATCAGGCCATTTAATCCAATATGCATGTTAGGATCATTAGAATTGACCACCGCTATCAATGGAATCCTTTTTTTTTCTCAAGAGGGTCAAATATTATTTCTTCTTATTTTGTGTCACTCAATTCGATCTTGAGTTAGTCTTCATTAAGCAAGCAGAAAATGATTTCAAAATCGCTACCAACTCTTCAATTGCACAAAACAAAGTTTGGTCAGCACATCAATCGTGACATGATTCAAGAAATAGTGATATGCATAGTAACTTGTCAACAATTGACAATTTTAGAGAATTTACGTGAATACAAGATTCAATTATTGTTGGAGGGTGGAAACAATATGACAAATCTGAAGTTTGAAGTTCTGAACAATTAGAGATGTTTTCAAGATTATCAAGGTGGGCTGACTAGCAAACGAAAACAGTATACCCCAGCTGATATGGTTCAACATTGCAATAACAGGAGCAATCATCTTCAAAGCCAAGGCCACAAATCGACCACAAATTTAAAACTCATATTTTTTGTTTGTTTTTGAAACAAGAGGCTTTCTTGCTGAAATAAACATTCTTTCACTGGTTCAAATTGGATAACAGAGTTACGATAAAAACCTATCAACATTTTTATTTTATACTTGCACAAATAATTATTTTTATCTTCTCCTAGGATAAACATTTCCTAGTCTGAGATTGTTATTTTTTATCTTCTCCTAGGATAAACATTTTCTAGTCTGAGATTGTTATTTCTCATTTTCTCCTAGGATAAACACCTCCTAGTCGGAGACCGTTAATTTTTTTTTTCTCTCTCCTAGAATAAACATTTTTTAGTCTAAGACAGTTATTTTTCATTTTTCTCCTAGGATAAACATTTCCTTATCTAAGACATTTAAAAACTAAAAATAAAATAAAATAAAATGTTATGGTGATTGTATTTGATGATTTAGTTTAGCAGGACCTTCCTACATAATGGGATTAGCAGGACCCTCCTACATAATGGGATTTAGATTAGCAGTACCCTCCTACATAATGAGATTAGCAGGACCCTCCTACATAATGAGATTAGCAGGACCCTCCTACATAATGAGATTAGCAGGACCCTCCTACATAATGTAATTTAGATTAGCAGGACCCTCCTAGACAATAGGATTAACAGGACCCTCCTACATAATGGGCTTTGGATTAGCAAGACCCTCCTACATAATGGGTTTAGCAGGACCCTCCTACATAATGAGATTTAGATTAGCAGGACCCTCCTACATAATGAGATTTAGTTTAGCAGGACCCTCCTACATAATGGGATTAGCAGGACCCTCCTACATAATGAGATTTAGATTAGCAGGACCCTCCTACATAATGAGATTTAGTTTAGCGGGACTCTCCTACATAATGGGATTAGGAGGACCCTCATACATAATGAGATTTGATTAGCAGGACCCTCCTACATAATGGGATTTAGATTAGCAGGACCCTCCTACATAATAAGATTAGCAGGACCCTCCTATATAATGAGATTTAGTTTAGCAGGACCCTCCTACATAATGAGATTTAGATTAGCAGGACCCTCCTACATAATGGGATTAGCAGGACCCTCCTACATAATGGGATTTATATTAGCACATACATAATGGGATTTAGATTAGCAGGACCCTCCTACGTAATGGGATTAGCAGGACCCTCCTACATTATGGGATTAGCAGGACCCTTCTACATAATGAGATTTATATTAGCTACATAATGGAATTAGCAGGACTCTCCTACATAATGAGATTTAGATTAGCAGGACCCTCCTAGACAATGGGATTAGCAGGACCCTCCTACATAATGAGATTTGGTTACTTTCTCCTAGGATAAACACTTCCTAGTCTACGTTTATTTTTTTAAATTCACATTTGCTAATAACTCACAAAAATTTTCCAGTGAAAACTGGGGAATTTTTTTTGTTTATTTCTTTTGTTTGCGATGGTTTTCAGGTTTCTTCAAGTGAAATATGGATTTGAAATTCAAGAACAAAATTTCAACTGTTTTCAGATTGATCAATCCCCATGATAACCAGAATCAACTTCTTCAATGCATGTAGCAGTCTGACTTCGTGACATCTATTTCTATTCAGCAACAAAACAAGCAGGCATTTAAGAATATTTTCAAATTGTCATTTTGAAGAGTGCCAAAAGCTCACTCAAAGTGGAAAATTAAGCATCAAATTCCATTCAAGATCAAGATACTCACCAAAATCAAGGTGATATCTCAAATTCAAGACTCAAGTGAAGACTCAAGAGAAGCTGCACAGATAGGAGCTTGTACTTTTATTCTTTTGACTATTAGCTTTCATTTTTTTTATGTAAAGATAATAGCCGCGACCTGGAGCCTCGATGGAACCTCACTTAACTTCCAACTCATCACCTCATCTCCTTGAACTACACGTAACCTAATTCCCTTATAACCCGGGATATGTAGGCCGTCCAAAACCAGGACTCGGTCGCATATTTTTCCTTCCAAATTAAAGTCCGGTCAAAACTTGTCGCTTTGTCTACTTCTTTGTCTGAAAACTCTTCGTGTTTTCAGTCAAGAGGGGCAAACTGTAGACACGTAATTTTTGACCGAACATAAGGTTTTACACTATTTTTTATTCCTTCAATATTTCTTTTATGTTTAAGTTAGATATTTTGATTTTGTCTTATTTTAGTAAGTTTATTTTAAAAGATTTGAAAATAACAAAAAATACATGTTTTATTTTAATTTTAGTTTAATAAATAAACTAGTATTTCTTAATTATAATTTATTATTAGCTACGCAATTTTTGTTAGTTTAAAAAATAATTAAATAATATTCTTATTATATTATATTATATTATATTATATTATTTTATATTATATTATATTATATTATATTATATTAATAATAACTTAACTCCCCACTACCCCAACTCCACTCCACTACCCACCTGCACAGCCCACTTACCCCCACTTCCAACATTACAACAATACCACCCACACCAACATATATACGTACAGCAGAAAAAAAAACACCCTCAGACTTACAAAACAACACATACACACACGCACAAAACCAAGGGAGACAAACGAAAAAGAAGAAGAAAGAAAACACACATATTTGTTTTATTCTTCTTTCGAAAAATTTACCAACACATTCATATTTTTTCTCACTTTTTGTTTATTTTCATACCAACACAATACATATATCACTCCATACAATCTACAAAAGATTTGTGGGTGTTTTAATCGAGCTTCGATCAAGGTTTTGCGGTACTTATTTTCTTCATTTGAGGTATAACTTTGCCTTAAATATTTAATTTATTTATGGAATTTGATGTAATTATATGATTAGGTTTATTATAGTTTTGTTTTATCTATAATTTGATTGAACTGAATATTGAGTTAAAGAGTTATATCTCTGTTTAATGAATGAAGGTAGCTTTAATTGATGATTATTTTCTATTTATTTATTTTTATTTGTGACCTTAAAAATGAAAGGTCATGGCGTTGTTCTTGTCTTTATTTAGATAATATTGATAAAGTAGGAATTGTTAGGCTAAAAATAAGTAAATAAATTATTGTTGTTTTATTTTATCAATCAGAAAAATGAGATTTATTTTTAACAATTCGGTATTGTTTTGTTGGATTAGAAAGTGTATGTTTAATTTTTACGTCAACTTTAAGAATAGTAAAGAATAAAATGATATGAAAATAGTCTAAAATTTATTCTAGAAGTTTAGTATTTTACTTTGTTTGCTTTTTCTTTATAAGGAATAAATGTTTTCGTTTAATGTTAGATTGAACACTTCGGCACAGTAAAAATATTTTTTTCAATTAAGAATGTGGTTAGACATCTTTTTCTTGAGACATTAAAATAAACTCAAGGATGCGGTGACGCACCTTGTCAACTAATATGATTAACTTTTATTAATTTAAAGTAGAGACTTATAGACAAAAAAATATTAAGTGGGACGCAAAGAAGACAGTTATGTCTCTAAATGTCAAGACCAAGTATGCAGTTACGCATCTAGGTTGAGGCGAATAAAAGTTCAACAATAAAATAAATATGATAAAATCATGGCCTGTACTAATATATCCAAAAAAATAAAAAAAAATAAAGATAGGTATGAGTCAATTAAAGCGACTGTGCTAGAACCACGGGACTCGAGGGATGTCTAATACCTTCCCCTCGGTCAATAGAATTCCTTACCCGAATTTCTAGTTCGCAGACCAAAATTAAGAGTCATTTTCTTTTGATTAGGGATTAAAAAGTAAGGTGACTTGGAACTCCATAACTCAATTCCAAGTGGCGACTCCGAAAAAATAAAAATAATCCCTTAATCAATACCGTCACTTTAATTAATAAAACCCTCTCCGCCGGTCGAAAAAGGGGTGTGAAAGTTATAGTTCATTAGTCTTTTCATTTTCATTCTATTATGTTGAGACTTGAGTTTGCCTTATTGGACAGTTGAATGTTTCCTTTATAACATTCTAGTTTATTACATGGATTTATCTTTGTTGAGTAAAGTCTTCCGTTGAGTAGTAAGGCAGGCCAAGGGTTCGCTTGGGGCCAGCAATGGTTCTCGAGTGCCAGTCCTGCCCAGGGTGTAGGCTCGGGGAGTGACAAAGTCGGTATCAGAGCACAGAGTTCAAGAGTCCTAGGGAGTCTATGAAGCCGTGTCTGTAGAGTCCTAGTTATCGGTGTGAAGTGCGCCACATCTATAATTAGGAGGCTGCAACATTTAGGAACTATCTCACTTCTTTCATATTCATTTCGTGCGATAGAGTTTATCTCTATACAATTTTCTTTCTAACTTGTTCTTGTGCGTGTCTTTTAGATCATGCCTCCACGAAGAGCTGTCTGAGGTCGTCCGGCTAGAAGGAATGTCGAGGAACAAGGGGTACCTAATGCACCAGAAGTGCAACCCCAAGGAGAGGTCACCAATGTTGAATTTAGGGAAGCTATCCGAATGCTGAGTCAAGCTGTGACCAACCAAGTGGGACAACAAAGAGAAAACCGACATGAATTGGCTGATACCTCTAGGATCCGTGAGTTCCTAAGGATGAATCCTCCAAGCTTCACTGGTTTAAGTGTCACTGAGGATCCGAAAAACTTTGTTGAAGAGCTTCAGAAGGTTTTTGAGATTATGCACATTGTTGATGCTGAGAGGGTGGAAATAGCTGCATACCAATTAAAGGGTGTCACTAGAATCTGGTTTGATCAATGGAAAAAGAATAGGGCTGAAGGGGCACCACTTGTGAGTTGGGCTA
The DNA here is from genome assembly GCA_029582245.1 of Solanum etuberosum. NCBI lineage: Eukaryota > Viridiplantae > Streptophyta > Magnoliopsida > Solanales > Solanaceae > Solanum > Solanum etuberosum. The sequence continues at coordinate 48,242 of JAJONR010000247.1, read as the reverse complement.
TGTTTGAGGAGGCCTTCTTGGGGCGTTTCTTTCCCCGTGAACTGGGAGAAGCAAAGTTACGAGAATTCCTTACTCTTAAGCAGGAATCTATGAGTGTTCATGAGTACAGTCTTAAGTTCATTCAACTTTTCCGCTATGCTCCGGAGATGGTTGCTGACATGAGGAGTAGGATGAGTTTGTTCGTTGCTGGGTTGTCTCATCTGTCAAGTAAGGAAGTCAAGGCAGCTATGCTGATAGGATATATGGACATAGCAAGGCTGATGATCCATGTGCAACAGGTTGAGGAAGATAAGTTGAGAGATAGGGAAGAGTTCCGTAACAAGAAAGCTAAGACATCAGGGAATGAGTTCGGACAACAAAAGAGTAATGCCAACCGGCCATCTTTCTCCACCAGACATGGATGAACCTAGAGGAGCTACTTCAGGGACTGGTGGAGGAGCAAACCACCTATATGGTATCACTAGTCGCCAAGAATAAGAGAATTTTGGCGGCGCTGTCGGGAAATTTTGGTTTAGAAATACTCTACAAGAAATTATCTTAGTTGTAGAGATATTTCCTAATTGTACTTCTAGTGTTTTGTCTGTGTCCTCTACAGAGAAATCAAATAGTGCATGCCAAATACCAGAAGTAAGAGATTACCTTTGATTCCTTATGATCCTGAACTAGCAAGATCTATACGAAGGATGGTTAATGCACAAGAGATTGAGGTACAAAGATAGAGAATGAGGTTGGATGCTCAGGCCAAGCTAGATATGCTAACAATGACGATAATGACCCAATAGGGTATATGTTGAGGATGAAAAGGAAGAAGATTTGAACCCTCAACAACAACCATTGGCCCCTCAACAACAACAATTGGCACCTCATCAACAACCATCGGCAGCTCAGCAATGACCAGTAGCACAGAGAGGTCGAGGCCAACAACATGCACATTTGGATTTTGAGGATAATGATCTAGAATTGGATGGGGCTGGAGCTACTGGGTCTATAGTACTCCCAGCACTACCACCAGGAGTCAAATTCACCACCACCAGTATCTTGATTAATTTGTTGAACCTAAAAGGGTTGTTTAGAGGTACAACTAGGGAAGACGAAAATAAACACTTGATGAACTTTGTCGCTACTTGAAAATCGACTGATATTCTTGGGCTCAGTCAAAGTGCGATGAGACTGAGGTTGTTCCCATTGTCTCTAACTGGTGAGGCAACAAATTGGCTGAACGAGTTACCACATGACTTAATCAGAACTTGGGCAGAACTGAGGGAAGCTTTCATGGAGAGATTTTTTGCTGAAGCAAAAGAGCTGCAAATGAAATATGAAATAGGATTCACAAGAAACTGCCAGGAGAAGCTTTGCATGACACATGGTTGAGGTTCAGCCAAAAGTTAAAGAAATTCCCAAACCATGGCCTCATATAAAGGCACTTGAAACAAGCATTCTATAGGTCATTGAATTTTTTGACCAAGTCAGTGGTGGACACAGTGTGTGGTAGATCCTTTATGAGGAAGACTTTCCCTGAAATCATGGTTATCATGGATGAGGTATCGAAGAACAATAGAGCTTGGCATACAAGAGATGCAGAAATCGGGGATCTTGGGTTTACATTTGAGCTTTCAGCAAAATAGAGAAAGAAAGAGGAAGAACGAGACCAAGACATGGCTCATATGAAAACTAGATGGATATATTCACGAAACATCTACTACCTAGTCCGGAAAAGGTAAATGCAGTGGGCACTGCAAACAGGTATGAAGACCAGGAATTTGATTTTGATGAAGAAGCCAAGTACTTGAAAAACTAGGGTTTTTTTTCCAGAATTATAACTCGGGCAACCAATGCTATAATTCTAGGAATCAATGTAGGAACTTTCGGCGGGATGGTCAATATGACAGATCCGGAAATAGAGACCAAGGTAATTGGCAAAGCAAAGATGGGTTCAGAATGACCGACGTGGTGTGTATGTGCCTCTAGGGAACATAGATAGAACAAGTAGTGGATCTAGTGGGTCCAGGATGGAAGATATGCTAGCAAAGGTGTTACAGAGGGTGGAATCTACAAATGTGGGAGTACAAGAGTTGAAGAACTATTTCTCCAACATGATTCAGCTTGTAGACTCACACACAACCTCTATCAAACAGTTAAAACAAAAATTGGGGCAACTCTCTGCCTCATTTAACCAAGGAAAAAATGGGACACTGCCTAGTGACACAATTCAGAACTCAAAGAAGGATGGGCACTGCATGGCTATCACCACTAGGAGGTAAATCACTGCCAGAATCTGCACTTGCAAGTATTGAGCAGAAAGCAAGTGTGGAGATAGATGCAGAAAAAGAGACAAGTAGAGAATGTTTAGAAGATTCAGAGGTAATTAGAGAGGTAGAGAGATCACCAGGAGCAGCTGAAAGGGCAAGTAAAGCTAAAGAGTCAACAGTAGAGGCACCAAAGCCTTTATAACAAATTTTAGACCTCCTTCTCCATTCCCACAAAGGCTCAAGAAAAAAGATGAAGATGGAAAGTTCTTGAAGTTTATATCTATGCTTCGTCAACTATCGGTTAATATCCCATTGGTAGAAGCTTTGGAACAGATTCTAGGCTACGCTAAGTTCATGAATGACTTAATGACAAAGAAGAGGGCAGCAAGTTTTGAACATGCAGATAATGTTCACCATTGTTGTGCTATTGCTACAAGGTCCTTGATACAAAAAAATAGGATCCAGGTGCATTTACCTTAGACAATCGGTGCATTTGAGTTCACCAAAGCTCTGTGTGACTTGGGAGCCAATATCAATCTTATGTTGATGGCAATATACAAGCAACTGAGCTTAGGAACTCCAAAGCCTATGTCTATGAGATTAATGATGGCAAATAGGTCAGTTAAGAGGCCCATCGACATTCTCTGTGATGTATTGGTCAAAGTTGAGCGTTTCATCTTTCTGGCTGACTTTGTGATTTTTGATTGCAATGTGGATTTTGAAGTTTCCATAATTTTAGGAAGGCCATTTTTGGCCACTGGTAGAGCATTGGTTGATGTGGAAAGTGGTGAGCTTAAGTTTAGGCTGAATAGTGAGGAGGTTAAATTCAAAGTGTGTAAGTCGATGAAGCAACCACAAGATATGAGTGTGGTGTCTGCGATTGATACAACTGAGGAAGGTGTCATTGAAGCATCTATGGAGGAAAGGTTCACTGTGGAAACAGTGGCTGCGGTAATTTTGAACTTCAATGAGGTTTTCCAAGTAGACTATGTAGAGACACTAAATGCACTGCTGGGCATGGGATTACATTCATATTCTCCTAAGAGGTTAGAGCTGGATTTGAAGAATAGGCCAAGCCTTCCAGCAAAGCCATCCATTGAAGAGCCATATGTGCTTGAATTGAAGCAACTGCCTGGTCATTTAAGGTATGTGTTTTTAGGTGAAAATAATACTTTGCTAGTTATTGTGGCTACAGATCTTAATGTTAAACAAGTGCAACCATTGGTGAAAGTATTGAATAGGTTCAAGAAAGAAATTGGTTGGACCATTGCTGATATTATTGGGATACCTCCTAGTATTTTCGCTCAAAAAATTCAACTGGAGGAGGATTGCGGCCAAGTATAGAGCACCAAAATAGGTTGAACCCACCTATGCAAGAAGTGGTAAAGAAGGAGATCATTAAATGGTAAGATGTAGGAGTGGCGTACCCCATTTCTGATAGTCATTGGGTGAGCCCAATGCAACGTGTACCTAAAAAGGGCGGAATGACTGTGGTGGCGAATGCTAAGAATGAGTTGATTCCACAAAGCCCAGTCCCAAGTTGGTGAGTCTACATGGACTACAGGAAGTTGAACAAGTGGAACTTAAAAGACCACTTCCCAATGCCTTTCATGGACCAGATGCTGGATAGGCTGGCAGGAAAAGGTTGGTATTGTTTCTTGGATAGATACTCTGGGTACAACCAAATTTCAATTGCTCCTGAAGATTAGGATAAAACCACTTTTACATGTCCATATGCTACCTTCGCGTTCAAACGCATGCCATTTGGATTATGTAAGGCTCCTGTGACTTTCCAGTGATGTATGATGTCCATTTTTTTGGAAATGGTTGAAGACACTTTGGAGGTATTCATGGATGACTTCTCTGTGGTTGGTCACACTTTTGATGATTGTTTGTTAAATCTTAGCAGGGCACTATAGAGGTGTGAAGAGGCAAACCTGGTTTTGAACTGGGAAAAGTGCCATTTCATGGTCAAGGAAGGCATAGTATTGGTCCATAAAGTGCCTGAGAAAGGTTATAAGGTGGATAGGGGGAAGATCGAAGTCATTGAGAAGCTGCCTCCACCTATTTCTATGAAGGGAATCCATAGTTTCTTGGGAACTGTAGGGTTCTACCAGAGATTCATTAAGGACTTCTCCAAGATTGGACAACCTTTGTGTAAGTTGTTGGAGAATGAGATAATGTTCACCTTTGATGAGGCATACACCAAAGCATTTGAATGTCTCAAGGAGAAATTAATCTGAGCTCCATTTGTCATTGCTCCAGATTGGTCTAAACCATTTGAGGTGATGTGTGATGCGAGTGGTGTTTCTTTTGGGGCTGTGCTAGAACAAAAGTGCAACAAGATCTTTCACCTGATATACTATGCAAGCAAGGCATAAAATAGAGCTCAAAAGAACTATACCGTCACCGAGCAAGAATTGCTTATAGTTGTGTATGCATATTAGAAGTTCAGAGCATACTTGCTAGGCACAAAAGTGATGGTGCACACTGACCACACAACATTGAGATATTTGATGGCAAAGAAAGATGCTAAACTAAGCTTGATAACATGGGTGCTCTTGCTACATGATTTTGACTTTGAGGTCAAAGACCGATGGGGTTGTGGAAACCAAGTGGTGTACCACTTATCCAGGTTAGAAGCCGAAAAGTAGGGGGAAACTGAGCTTGAAATTGATGTTTCATTCCCAGATGAGCAGGTATTAGCTGCTACTCTTGATCTTATTCCTTTGTTTGCTGACTTTGCCAACTATATTGTCAGTGATTTAATGCCTCAGGACCTGACCTTTCAACAAAGAAAAAAGTTCTTGCATGATGTGGGAAAATACTTTTGGGATGAACACCGGAAGCTGAAATGTTGAGTATTCTTGAAGCTTGTCATTCCTCTCTAGCTGGTGGACACCATGGAGGAGCTCACACTACCCAAAAATGTAACAAAGTGGTTACTACTGGCCCATAATTCATCAAGATGCATTTGACTTGGTAGAAGGCTGTGATACGTGCCAAAGTCAAAGAGCCATATCTCGTCGTCATGAGCTACCTATGTCCCCTATCTTGGAGGTAAAGTTGTTTGATGTATGGGGCATCCACTTTATGGGGCCATTTATGAGTTGTTATGGGAATAAGTATATCTTGGTGGCAGTAGACTATGTGTCCAAGTGGATAGAAGTTGTTGCATAGGCGGAGAATGATGGAAAAAGTATTGCTTGGTTCTTAAAAAAATATCTCTAGATTTGGACCACCTAGGCCAATTATTAGTGACGGGGGTTCGCACTTCTGCAATAAAGTGTTTGGCACACTACTATCTAATTATGGGGTAAAATGACATAAAGTAGCAACCCCATATCATCCGCAGACGAGTGGACAAGTTGAAGTTTTAATCAACAAATTAAGTCCATATTGGCGAAGACTGTAAATGCCAACAAGAATGACTGGGCAAGGAAGCTAGATAATGCATTATGGGCATACCAGACAACTTTCAAAATACCCATTGGTATGTCATCGTACCAGTTAGTGTTTGGAAAGGCAAGTCATTTGCTTGTGGAATTAGAGTACAAGGCGTTGTGGGTGCTAAAGAAACTACACTTGAGTTGGAGTGAAGCTGCAAACATGAGACTGGAGCAGATAAATGAGATGGATGGGTTTCAGTTAAGGGCTCATGAGAGGTCTTCTCTGTACAAAGAGAGGATGACGTTGTATCATGATAAACACATTGAGAAAAGGACTTTCAATCCTGGGGACTTGGTGATATTGTTCAACTCAAGGTTTAGACTGTTTCCAGGAAAGTTGAGGTCCAAGTGGTTGGGACCATTCAAGGTGACACAAGCATTTCAGTCGGGAGCCATCGAACTTGAAAATGAAAAGGGTGAACGGTTTAAGAAAAATGAACAATGAGTTAAGTTGTACACGGGAGTTCCCGAGAAAGTTAAGATAGTTGAGTAAATCCAACTTTATGAAGTCAGAGTAATCAAGTAACCTGCGTCGCGTCGCGATGTTAAATCGTGCGCTACTTGGGAGGCAACCCAAGATGTAATTGTAATAAATAGTTCATTTTCTTGCATTTTGAAATTTTTATAGAGTCATTGTGTGTTGAATGGGTGCTGGAAGAACTTGGGAAACAAAATGTCACCACAGGCCAGTATATGGGTCGTGAAGATCTAAATGACCCGTGAAAAGTATGGCAGCTGGGTCGTGTAATCACAGGCTAAGTTGGGGCAAGGTTCACAGAAGGGTTTACGGTCTGTTCAACTTTTGACGGGCCTTTTAGCTTCCTGTGAACATCCAGATAAGTTCTCTAATTTTTTTTTCTAAGTGTGGGTTCACGGGCGACTTAACGGACCGTGTTGCTCTTCATGAGCCATTTCACAGTTCTTCTATGGAAGGTCAGTTTAAATAAACCTGACCCGACCCAAACCCTAATCTTTCAAATACAAGGCATCCAAACACCAAGAGACTGGTTGTTTCCTCTTATTTTTAAATTTGTAACGTCTTTTGACAACCAAATAGTAACTTTCCGTCATCTATATCAAGAAATCAAAGTGATCCCATAGTTCAAATCGTTATTCATCAATTCAAAGCATTCTTCATCTTCCAAAAGATTATTCATCTTCATCTCTTGTACTATTACCGTGTGAATTTGAAGTAAGTTCCCAACTTTTGTTGATTATAACTTGCAATTATAGAATTAAGGTTGGGGAAGTGTTGATTGTTGATGAGTTTCACCTATATGCTTGTAAATTTTGAAGTTCTAGGGCTCATATGTTGTTGGGTTAGTTTGGAACTCGATTAATCGCATGATTAGGGTTTGAAATTGATAAAATATTTTATGGGTTTTATGTGCAAAATTTAATCGCGTACATGGGATGCTTAGGGATAGTAGATTTTGTGTTTCATGTGTAAGATTGTCGAATGTGTGGGTTGGCTTTGAAGAAAAAAGGAAAAACTCACCAAGTGTAAGTCCATGAGAGGCTTCATGGTCCGTGTACTTCTTCACAGGCCGTTAAACCCCTCATGAACCACACTTAGGTGATAGTTACCTGCACCATCCATTCACAGAGGCCTATACCGTCCGTGAAGCTTTTCATAGACCGTATAGCCTCTCGTTTTTTAAAAATAAATAAATAAACCAAAAAAAATAATTAAACCAAAAAAAACCAAATAATTTATTTCTTTGTACATTGAGTGGTCTTTACCAATGATAGATTGAGTGACAACATTCTTAAGGTAAATCATCACTTTGTATAATTACACAGGGGAAATTTAAGTACTCGTTAGTGTATTCATTTTTGTACTTGAATTCTAACTCCTTGTTTCACAGGTATAATGGCAAAGCCAAGGCGCAAGACAACATAATTGCACCTCTCACCCCCTGCTTCCCCACAGTCTACTACGGAGGCTCATGTTGAGACTACAGTGGAACCACACTCACCCCGAGTGACTCGATCTCGGTCAACCCAAGCTCTAGAACAACATGAACCCACTCCTTCTCAGTCTGAAGATGAGGGAGATGGTTCTGGGAGCAAACGAGAGTCTGGAAGTGAATCAAATGCTTCTGGAGATGATGAAGCCGAAGTTGGGGATAAGAGGATGAAAAAGACAATACAGAGGACAATGAAGAGAGTGATAGTGATGATACTATTGAGCAGTTTGTTAAAGAAAGGGAACCTGACCTCGTAATCTAGCGTCATTTGATTGATGTGATCAAGAACACATGGGCGGTCCCCGTTTCGAGACAAATCTTCGACTCATGCATATCTTCCAAGTCTAGTGGTATATGAAAGAGGCCTATTATGCCAGTGACTAGAATTATTGATAGTAACTTATCTGCTGTCCCAAAGACCCATGACCTATTCAAGAGGCATAAGTTTGAGTGGATGACTAGATAGCCAGGACATTATATGAGGTACCTGACTCAAGAATTCTATTCATCATATGCTGCCTCTTTATTACACTATGTAACCGCTGAAAAATCCAAAAAGAGAAAGAAAGAAAAAGCATTGCAAGTAGCACGCCTGGATGAGGTACATGTCCTTGGGGTATTGGTGGATATTTCTGAGACAAGAATTAACAGGTTTTCGCATGGCCCGTATTACATTGTACCTACTGCGATAGTCTTGTATGAGTATCGTCATCATTTGGTGACTAGTGAGTATGAGATGAATGACTTTGGGTTGCGTGAGGGCATTATGAGGTGGATTGACGGGCTTATTGCCACTTAAGGTGAAGTAGCTTCTTGGATAACCAACCCGAAGCTGCAAATTGCAAAAGCTTCTTTAACCTTTCCAGCCAAGTTTTGGTGGGCTGTGGTGCATGCACCGTTGAGGCCAACAATTAATGATAATACAATCCCTCCTTCTAAAGCATATCACATAGCTTTTATTATGGCTCGATATGCACTGAATGTGGGCCGGTTGATTGCCACCGAGATTGGAGACCATTTACTGAATGAAAAGGCAGGGGTCCCTTTTCCTTGTCTGATAAGGAGATTATGTGAGCGTGATCAGATACCTAGTAATAATCTTGTTGACTAGAATGTTGACGCCACTAAGTTCACATCCGCAACTTTGATCAAGGATATGACAAATCCACTTTACAGAGAAAAAGAAGGCCAAACAACACCTTTGTCTATGTTGCCAAACCCACCAGTAGAGCCAACACTGGTTGAGGGAGTAACTGGAGAATCCACTGAGGGAGCATCACATGCAGATTCGGGGGTGCAGCCTTGAACAACACCTACCTCTTCAGCCACATGTACAACTATAACATTACCTGTAGCATTATTTGAGAAACTTGTGGTGGAGATGCGACAGACCAGAGCTATACTGGATTAGGTAGTTGAAAAACTACCACAAGTGGTCTAGAGCCAAGTACAAAGTGCTGAGCATAGGTTGAGGTATGAGCTCCGAAGAGAGATTGTTGTGATGAGGAGCCACATTGATAGCCTGGAGACACATTTCACTAGACGAATAGATGCATTGAGATCTAATGCTGAGTCTCTACAGGTTCAACTGGCTGCTATGAAGGTCAATATTGAGAAACTGGCTGTCAAGCCGATTGAAATGCCCCCCACACTGGTGCCAGATTCCCTGATGAATCTGTTCAATATGCCTCCGGCTACACAAGGAGTTGGGGATATTTGGGGTCATCTTGCTAGGTCCGAGACGAGAAAAGATAAGGGAAAAAATAAATAAGCCATGAGTCTTCTCTTCCCGATTAGACTACTCGTGAGGAAGCCAGGAGACTAAAGAAGGCCAGAAAAGAATCCAAGAGAGCTGCAAAGGAAAAAGAAGCACTGAATTAGCAGCAACGTGAGGCAATGCAGTCTAGTGCTTCCGCTAGTGTGACTCCAACTAACCTTCCTGTCCCTCTTGATGGTTATGATCCAGAGAGTAAGACCCCATCTGGGAATGCACCAGTTGATGCGGGTGCCACCATCATTCCGACTACTGGCGCCTAGAGCGTCGCAAGTATGACCCCTCCTCATAGCCCTTTTATTTTATACTTTTAGGGCAAAGTATGTTTTGTTGGGGGGTGTTTGAGAAACCTACCATTAGTATTCATAGTGTACGGAGGTTGGCTCAGTAGTTTGTCAATTTGTTTGTGTATATATATGTTGAAATTGTTGAAGTATCCGCAGCTTGAGTTTTGTGTGAAATTTGATAAAAGTATCTTGTGATATGATAGTTGACTGCTAGGCTCTTGGTGTGACATTTCATATACTTGCGTGTTGATCATTGCTAACTTGAACATGAATTTGTTGACTAAATGTTTAAAGAATGTAAGCATGTGTCGTAAGTGTGTAAGTGTTTGTTTGAAGTCTAACTCTCTAGGTATAAGCTAGAACTTGCCTAAGTAGTCTTGCCAAAATTGTTAAATAACTGGATAGGAAAGGATCATAGGCCGTTTCTGTATATAGTCTACTTTAGCAAAAAAAAAAAAAACTACCAAATGAAATCATGAACCCTTTTGAACCCTGTTTGAGCTTTAAAGCTGATTTTTGTTGTCACCCTTTTAATGTCGTATCCTTGGTTCTCTAAAGGCACGATACCACAACTAAGGCCAAAATTCTAAGTTGAGGGTGCTCATGACATGAGCGAAAAATAAATAGCTTAGTAGGATCGTATCCTTGGTTATTTCGAGGGCACGAAACCACAATACAAAAGATAAATGGTTCAAGTAGATGGTGGTTTTATATAAAAAAAAGAGAAAAAAAGAAGAAAAGAAAATGAAGTGGGTGCCGGGATGCGCTAATGAAAAAGAGGTGGGAACCACTTAAGAAAGAGTTGTGTGCTAAAAGCAACCTTGGGGAACCAAGGCAATCTAATCACCCATATGCCTAAATATTCCAATCCGTAACCCGAGCCAACATTACAAGCCAATAAAGTCCTATAGTGATCCTATTCTGGTTGTTTGATAGTTGAAGTGTAGAATACAATGGCAAGCTTATGGTCTGTATACTTGCAGTGTTAGAAGTTCTTTTGGAGAGTGAGCGTATCTGTTAGTCCCAAATTCTTAATTGAAATCATGTCCGAGGGACTTCTTTGTGGTGAGGGCACTATGTTTTCATTTCCTAGTTGTTTAAGTGGACTGAAATATTGTTTATGGTACACGCATGATAGACTGTGTGTAATGAAATGTCGTCCATAGATCCTAGCATGTTAATTAGATGATTTGGGATGGAAGTTTTATGGAAGTAGCTGCTGCATATCGTTGATAGTTTTCTTATGTATTTGAGCATCGGGTATTGGTCTTTTTCATCGCTTGAGGATAAATAATGGTTTAAGTTGAGGGTGTTGATGTGCTGTGAACTTATAGCACATTCGACGCCCAAAACAAAGGATTAATGTAGGGAATCAAGCATGATTATGTAGATATGATGTTCTTTTGTTTGATGCAAAGGAAAAGAAGTTTTTGAAGAGAGTTGAAACAAGGAAGCTGAAATGCTGGTGAAGCAGGATTGACGAGAGGCTACACGAGCCGTGGTATGTTGAATAGCCCGTGAAACAAACCGTGAAGGGGGTTTATAAGAAATGAAAAATCAAATTGAAGTCCAAGTGTGAGGCCAACTGATTGAGACCTCTACACGATCCGTGAGGATGTTAAGGGATCGTATAAGGACTTGTGGAAAAAGGAATTTGAAAGCAAGCAAATTATCTAAGTGTTGCTCCACGGAAGGTGTGAACGAATCGTGAAAAGCTTCACAAGCCATTTGCCTGTCCGTGAATATGGTCGACTGATATACTTTCCTACTAAGACTTTTAATTACATAGGGTTTTATTTTAAATTATCATCGATACTCTGAGACAAGTTCTTTTTGGGAGAAACGATTATTTCCTTTTTGATACACTCGTTTGAATATTTTGATCATTGTTTTGATCTTGCTTTCATGTTCTCAATCAAGAAGCTTTGGTTTTCAATTATTGTAAGTTTACTTTGTTATACTTTCATTAAGGTATAACTCTTGTTTCACGGAGAATATGAGCAGCTAAACACCACAACTAGGGTTGTGGGAACCATGACTAAAACACAACGTTAAAAATTAATCAAGAATAACGTTTGATTGATGATTAGCATATGTCATTTATATTTTCATATTGAATGCTTTATAATGAGTGTACACATTATAACATGCCTATATTCATTACTTGTTTGAGAGAAAGGTATATGATTAGGAAAATCTAGAAACGAATCTAACAGCTTGTTTTGAAGACTTGAGCTCGAGAGAGGAGTCTTCTTAACAGTATGCAACGGTCAAATCCAAAACACTCTAAGACCGAGAGGAGAGGAGTGAAATTCATCTAATAGGGCTGAAAATCATTTAGGTGTACCTAGCTTGCTATGAATGTATGCATTTTATTAAGAAAACGTTATTTGTGTAAAATTCGAGTTGTGCTTTTAAGGTCACGGGGAACACAATCCTAGTCTATTTTAATTGATAATCAAACCTTGGAACTATCGTCTGTCACTATCTCTATTAAAGTCTAACTACAGTTAGTTTCTTGAACATTGAAACAACCCAATATTTACTTTATGTAATTTAGTTTTCGGGAATATCAACCGCAACTGAATATAAGCACTAGTAGACCTATTTCTACTGCAATTCCATGTGGGATCGACCTCAACTCTGGTTAAGTTCTATAATTGACATTGATCGTTTATACTTCCTAATTGAGGTGTAAGTTTGGACGTATCATTCGGCGAGGTAAGACAAACCAACCGAAAGTGACAATACCCAGGTCTTATATTCATAATTAAAAGGTGATTTGGGACTTACTTGGTGATTTACCTAATGACCTTGGCAGGCTAAGACTAGCTCGCCAAATAGGTGATTTCAGCCGAATACCCAATTTTTCAAAATAAAGCACTAAAATTCAACACTACCCAACACCCAAACATATTAACAATTTCCCCATATACCAATTTTACCCCCGGGTACTCAAACTTCCCCATAATCAACAAAGTATTGCCAAAGCAATGATTTGTCCTTAATAAAGACGTCACCCTATCTATAATTTGGCAAATACAAGCCTATTGGACAACACTGAGCTAATCAGACTTCGCCCAAGCAAAATTCATACAAGACCCATACTATTCATTTATCAATTTCAAACTAACCAGTGATAACACTCAAATTATCCTCAAGACAAGTAAGAGAATAAGTGGTCTTTATCAATAAAAATACCCAACAAGAATCGAGGTCGAATCCCACACAGAGTGATATAATGCAAGGAATTCAATTAGGAAATTCAGATTGTAAACCCATTCATTTGTAGCAATTTAAAGTGAGGGATGGATGATTCCACCAAATTTACGAAAAGAGTTTTGGTATCAAGTAACATAATTAAACTAAAATTTAGATTTCAAATAAGTAAAAGGCGATCTAGAGATGTGGGGATTGGTATCGATGTCAAGTAGGGGTAGTTGTGCTTTCTCATTATCGCTAAACAATCATGGATATGTTGGGTAATCTTAAATAACACTAATCTCTTGCAATCTCACAACATTAAATAATAGAATCTCCTTTCGGTCTCATCTAAGTGAATCACAAATCAATCCAGTACCGTACCTGAATCTCTCTTTCGAGCAGATATGAGTAACTAGAATTGAACCAATTTTTCTCTTTCAAGCAAACAATAACAACCAAATTTAAATTACAGGCATTGAACTAATTATCCACTTCAATTAATCTCTTTCAAGCATCAATTGAAGATCTAGACTAGGATTAAGTTTGCAACCTTAACCCATAAATTAACTCCATGTTAATTAGCTTAAATCTATTAATCAACAACAATAAAATAGAGCAAGGCACAAAAACCACTATGATAAATCAACACCCAATCCCATAATCACACCCCGAGATTTGGGATTTTAGCCAAGCATCATAAAAGGAAAATAGAGTATACCCATGATGATTTCAGCCATTGGGGAATTAAAATTCAGCATTAATCTTCAAAACCCACCTTAATTTGAACCTCCAATTATCAAATACAAAGTTTTTTGAAAACCCCAAAAACTAAGAATAATAATACTAATTCTCTCAAAACTATCTCTCAAACTAATATTCAAAAAGTGATTCCTCAAAGTCTTTCAAAAAGTGATACATTTTCTCTCTCTTTGGGACTATTTATAGTTTCCCAAAATTCAATGTGTGACCAACTCGACAACGTTAGTCGGGCTCGCCAAACATGTTCGGCGGATCACCGTTTGTCCTTTAGGTCACCCTTCATTTGCTTCAGTATTTAGGTGTTTGAAAATAATTTGGCGGACTCGATCGAGTCTACCTTTCACATTCGACAGATCACTGATTACCATCTTGTTTGCCCAATAAGTTTTAATTTTAACTCAGAGATCTGTCACCTATGATGATGGTCTTTTAGTTCTTCATTTATCTTCGAAGAGTCTCCATTTCTTTTTAGTCCGCCGACCTGCCTTAAATATTTTCAATTGTGAGCGCTGTCACTTTGGGCGAGGTCAAGCCACCCTTTTGGTTAGGTGACTCCTAGTTGGGAGTTTGCACCCCTTTCAATGATTTTGGCCTCTTTTTCATGTATTCATCCTTGCCTTGTCCTTTAGCCTTCATAGCTGCAAAACGTCAAAATATCATCAGAATAGGACATATAATTAGGCATTGAGGACACTAATTATTGAACTAAAAAGGCCTCAAATGAGTGGAAATCTACCACTCATTAACACCCCCAACTTAAACTTTTGCTTGTCCTCAAGTAAATCAAGAAAACAATCAGTTAAACAAGGGTGTCTATAATAGTTCTCAACGAGAGCTAACATGCAAGTGCTACCACAAGACTACTATCAAGCATATGGAACACTCAATCATGCTAGAAAAGCTTCAAATGATGACTAGGTGGTATCAAACTAAGCTCAAGCTCACTTAACTTCCTTTCTAATGTAAAACCATGTTTCAACAAATGCATTTAAGTGCCCTCACATCAAGAATGATTCCATGATCTCACAATGCATATCGAAAAAGAAGTTAGGAATCAATACAACTCTCTCTCTCTAAAAGGGAAATACATGCAATCTTCATCTTATATGTTCGCCCATATTTTCAAATCATCACACAACCTAGTTTATGAAAGATCTCAAGGGTCTTTTTAGGCTCATAATGGGGCTAAGGGTAAATTTATTGTAAATTTGGCTTAGTGATTTCACCTTTTAAAAGTATTATTGTACTCATCTTCACCTCTTCTCAAGTTATTTTCATTCTTTTCCCTTGGAGACTCAAACCTCAATCTTTCACTCAATTTATTGGACACCCCTTTTATTTCATCACATTTTCTTTTTCATTTTTTATTTTCAAACTTTTTCTTACTTTTTTTTTATATGGAGGGGTTCCTTCTCTTTGCAACAGACTTCAAAGTTGAGAGTCACACTTTTTCTTTCGTCACTTTCCACTTGGCTTTCTTTCATCCTTCCTTTCTACACCCCAACTTAGGCTTTTGGCCTAAGTTGGCTATTCAAATAAACCAATGCTTAGAAAAGGATTTATGGGTGAGAAGTTAAGAACAATTTGACTCAAGAGGTTTCAATAAGTTTGATGACAAATGGTTTAGGCTCAAATGGTGCCAAGATGGTTGCACACCCTCAATAGGTAGTCACATAAAGGTATGAATATTTAGGTTCCCTCTCAAAACCAAAATCCACAATCAATTCCTCAAGAAATCAACGAATCTTGACCTTTCTTCTTCTTTTCTCCTCTTGAGTTTTTTTCTCTAAAACCCTAGCGTATAATTTGATTGCGTAAACTGAACCAATTTAGTTTAGACCCCTAAGTAATTACCAAAAACGAATTAAGCTAATTGGGTAGTGAAAAGAACATAATAGCCTTCTAAAATCCGGTTTTGACTTTCCTTATCTAGACATCCTGACTTCAAATGGGTATATCTCCCTCATACGAACTCGAAATTGAGCAAAATAGATGGCGTTGGAAAGATAATTCAAATATATTTTCTACGGTATCATGTAACCCACCTAATTCATCCTGATCTAGGAGTTATGGTCGTTTGAAGTTGACCCAAAACTCATACTTAACATAACTTGCCAAATTTCAGATTTTCATTCTTTCCAAAAATGGTTCTTTCTAATTTTTAGCTCTTTCAAATAGCGAGGTGTTACAATATCTCCACCTTGGGAACATTCATCCTCGAATA
The DNA here is from genome assembly GCA_029582245.1 of Solanum etuberosum. NCBI lineage: Eukaryota > Viridiplantae > Streptophyta > Magnoliopsida > Solanales > Solanaceae > Solanum > Solanum etuberosum. The sequence goes on along the minus strand of JAJONR010000247.1, from coordinate 32,326 downwards.
AGATTGCTCTTAGTAGGCTAAGGGCGTAACATCTAACATTCAGCTCAAACACCCAACAAGAAAATCTAACACATTCAGTATATCAATTAAAGAGTACTAAGAAGAGAATTAGTACCTTGATCTGGAATTTTCCTGGGCTCAAAGAGATGTGGATATATCTTCTTCATATCCTCCCCAGCTTCCCAAGTAGCTTCCTCAACAAACTGGTTCCTCCCAAGAACTTTGACTGATGCTACTTCCTTGGTTCTCAACTTGCAAACCTGGCGGTCTAGAATCTGAACAAGAATCTCCTCATACGACAAGCTATCCTTAACACCAATATCTTCAGTTGGTATAGTCAGTGAAAGATCGCCCATACACTATTTTCAACATAGAGATGTGAAACACTGGATGATCTGCTGCTAACTCTTGCGGTAGCTCCAACTCATAAGCTACATTGCCAATCCTTTTGGATATTCTATAAGGACCAATATAACGGGGACTAAGCTTCCCCTTTTTACCAAATCTCATAACACCCTTCATGGGTGAAACCTTTAAGTATACCTAATAATCTACTTCAAACTCTAAGTCTCGTCTCCTAACATCAGTGTAGGATTTCTGTCGACTCAGCGCTGTTTTCAACCTTTGTTGAATGACTCTCACTTTGTCCATAGCTTGATGAACTAAGTCTGGTCCTATCAACCCAGATTCACCAACTTCAAACCATCCAATAGGAGATCTGCATCTTCTCCCATAAAGAGCTTCATAAGGAGCCATCTTGATGCTAGAATGGTAACTATTGTTGTAAGAAAACTCTATGAGAGGTAAGTGATCATCCCAATTACCCTTGAAATCAATCATACAGGCCCTCAACATATCTTCTAAAGTCTGAATAGTGCGCTCTGCTTGACCATCTGTCTGAGAATGAAAGGAAGTACTCAAGTTCACCTTTGAACCCAAGCCTGTCTGGAATGACTTCCAAAACTGTGCAGTAAATTATGCACCTCTATCTGAAATAATCAATACAGGAACCCCATGAAGTCTGACTACCTCTTGAATATACAACTTAGCATAATCTTCTGCTGAATGGGTAGTCTTTACCGGTAAAAGTGGGCTGATTTAGTCATTCGATCTACAATCACCCAAATAGAATCATGCTGCCTACGAGACCTTGGTAAACCTATGATGAAATCCATATTGATCATCTCCCACTTCCATTCCGGAAGTTCTATATTCTGAGCCATACCACCGTTCCTTTGGTGCTCTACTTTAACTTGTTGACATTTCGGGCATTTAGCAACGAACTCAGCAATACCTTTCTTCATACTATTCCACCAATATACTTCTCTCAAGTCACGATACATATTTGTGGAACCCGGATGGATAGTATATCTGGAGCTATGAGCTTCCTCCATGATTCTCTCTTGAATTTCATCCACCCTTGGCACACACAATCTACCTTGGTACCTCAATACACAATCTCCCCCTTGTTCAAAAGCCATTACTTTTTGCTTATGAACATTTGCTTTCAATTCAAGCAAAATAGGATCTTGGTCATGTTTCTCTTTTACTTTAGACACTAATGATGATTCAGCCCCATTCACACCACTACTTCTCCTTCTGTGGAATCCATTAGTCGAACTCCTAATCATGCAAGTCTGAGCACATCTTTTGCTAACTCTCTCTTTTCTTCGTCAACATGGGCGGTACTACCCATAGACAACCTACTCAAGGCATCAACAACAACATTAGCCTTACCTGGGTGATAAAAAATACTCATGTCATAATCCTTGAGTAACTCTAACCACCTTCTCTGTCTGAGATTAAGATCTTTCTAACTAAACACATACTGAAGACTCTTGTGATCGGTGAACAAATCTACATGAACACCATAAAGATAATGATACCATATTTTCAAAGCAAATACTACGGCAGCCAACTCTAGATCATGGGTTGGGTAATTATTTTCGTGAATCTTAAGTTGTCTGGAGGCATAAGCTATAACTTTGACATTCTCCATTAACACACAACCCAAACCAACTCTGGACACATCACAATATACCACAAAACCTTGCGTACCTTCTGGTAAGGTCAATACTGGGGCAGTAGTCAACCTAGTCTTCAATTCCTGAAAGCTTTTCTCACAAGCTTCAGACCATTGAAACTTCACTTTTTTTCTGAGTTAACTTAGTCAAAGGGGATGAAATGCATGAGAACCCCTCGACGAACCTTCTATAATATCCATCCAACCCTAAGAAACTCCTAATATCAGTTGGAGATGTGGGTCTAGGCCAATTCTGCATTGCCTCTATTTTCTGCGTATAAACTCTAATTCCATCACTGGAAACAATGTGGCCTAGGAATGCCAAAGAAACAAGCCAGAACTCACACTTAGAAAACTTAGCATACAACTCTCTATCCTTTAGAGTTTGAAGAACTACTCTAAGATTACTAGCATGATCTTCCTTATTCCTCGAATAGATTAGTATTCCATTAATGAATACGATAACAAACATATCTAAATAAGGCATGAATACTCTGTTCATAAGTTCCATGAATGCTGCAGGAGCACTGGTCAAACAAAATGACATAACTAGGAACTCATGACCATAACGGGTCATAAAAGCTGTCTTTGGAATATCACATTCCCTTACTCTCAACTGATGGTAGCCTGATCTGAGGTCTATCTTAGAAAAACAAGTGGAACCTTGAAGTTGATCGAAGAGATCATCAATTCTCAGAAGAGGATACTTATTCTTGATTGTAACCTTGTTCAACTGATGGTAATCCATACACATTCTAAGAGAACCATCATTCTTTCTCACAAATACGATCGGAGCGCCCCAAGGTGAGATACTAGGTCGAATGAAACCTTTCTCTAGGAGCTCTTTCAACTGCTCTTTTAACTCTTTCAACTCTGCTGGTTCCATTCTATATGGCAGAATAGAGATAGGATGAGTATTGAGAAGAATATCTATACCGAAGTCTATTTCTCTCTCAAGAGGGACTCCGGGAAGATCATCTGGAAAGAAAGACTTCTGGAAACTCTTTTACTACTGGATTTGACTCGATAGGAGGTATCTCAACACTAGAGTCATTAACTCGGACTAAGTGATCGACACACCTCTTGGAAACTAACTTTCTTTCCTTAAGGTACGAAATAAAACTAACCTTAGGCACTGCTGAACTACTCTTCCACTCTATAGCTAGTTTACTGGGAAACTGGAACTTGACTACTCGAGTTCTACAAACTATTGATGCATAACAGGCATGAAGCCAGTCCATACCTAGAATGACATCAAAATCTACCATGTCCAACTCAACTAAGTCAGCCATGGTGCTCTTGTGATTGACAGAAATGGTACAATCATGATAGAATCTCTCAGCTAGAATAGACTCACCAACAAGTGTAGAAACACTGAAGGGCTCAAGAAGTTGCTCAGGAAGAACATCAAAATTCATTGCAACAGAATGAGTTACAAAAGATAAACTCTCTCCTGGATCTAGCAAGGCATAAACATCAAAGTTAAAGACTTGGATCATACCAGTGACAAAATCTGGTGAATCCTCTTGCTCTTGGTGACTAGTGATAGCATAAGGACGGTTTCCTCCTCCGCCTGCCCCTGAAATAGCTCCTCTAGATGCAGCTCTGTCTGGTGGAGCAACGGAAGAATACTGGTCTTTATTGCCCCCATTACCATTACCCTTCCTGTTCTTAGGACACTCTCTCATAAAGTGACCGTTCTGACCACACTTGAAGCAACCAGTGGAGCCTTCACGACAAACCCCTGAGTGGCTCCTACCACACTTAGCATATGCAGGAGTCTTAATACCCCATTGTGCCATACTACCCTGAGAATGTGCAGGTCTAGCTATGAAATTCTGGGAATTCTGATTTTGGAACTCACCTCTATTTTTTGGTGTAGGTGCACTAACATATGATGGAGCAGGTCCCTTTTGTTTCTGTTGGAAGGAAGACCGGTTCACATTACTATTTTGCTGCCCGAACTCGTACCCTGATGTCTTCGCCCTCTTATTCTTAAACTCTTCTCTATCCCTCAGCTTGTCCTCCTCAACCTGTTGCGCATGGATAAACAACGTTTCTATGTCCATGTCCCCTATCAACATCGCAGCCTTACTCTCTTTGCTTGACCAGCTTGATTGGTCACAACTTGCCTCAACATCCGGATAGCATCCCAGAACTCAACATTAATGATCTCTCCTTGGGGTTGCACTTCTGGTACATTGGGCACCCCTTGATCCTGAGGATCAACATTCCTCCTAGCAGGACGATCTCGGATAGCTCTTCATGTAGGCATGACCAGAAAGACACGCGTAAGCATGAGTTAGAAAGAAACTCTTATAGAGATACACTCAATCGCACGAAATGAGTATGAAAGAAGTGAGATAGTTCCTAAAATGTTGCAGCCTCCTAATTATAGATGTGGCGCGCTTCACACCGATAACTAGGACTCTATAGACACGGTTTCATAGACTCCCTAGGACTCTTGAACCTTGTGCTCTAATACCAAGTTTGTCACGCCCCGAGCCTACACCCGGGCGTGGCTAGCACTCGAGAACCATTGCTGGCCCCAAGCTAACCCTTGGCCTAGCTTACTACTCAGCGGAAGACTCAAAGCATTAATACAAGGATTCAATGCATCATTACTCAACTGTTTAAAAGATAACTTAGAACGTTTAAAGATAAACATTCAACTTAGCCAAAATGGCAACTCAAGTCTTAACATAAGAAAGTGACAATGTAAAGACAAATGAACTAACTAACTTTCTATGAAGCCTCTAACAACTGAGATGGACGTCGGACAAGACCCACGACATCCTAAAGAACTAACTGATAAAGCAATAAAAGGGAATCCTCCGGAAGCAAGGAGGTTAACCAACAACTCTGAAGCTCAACTAGAATTAACGATGCGCTGGATGCTTATCCTGGTTACCTGTATCTGCATCATACAAAGATGCAGGCCAAATGGAATCAGTACATTGAATGTACGAGCATGTGAGGGGAATTCTAAAACAGACAAGCTTGAAAGGAACTGAAATAACATACCTAGCTCAACTCAACTCAACTAACTCATTTCAATATAAAGCAATAATAGAAAAGCAATATAAAGAAAAGCTTTTAAAACATGATTAACAACTCTGTGTATTTTGAAATACAATAGTAACTCAGTCTGTATGCAAAGATACAATATAAACTCTGTTTGTATATAAAAATACAAATAACTCTATGTATATAAGAATACAAAATACTTCTGTGGGTGTTTCTCTAACCGACAACCATCACGTAAGAGCTATGTGATGATACATCATTTTGCCTCACGCTGCCAGGGCCGTCCTATACCTTGCCGAGGGTATAGAACCTGACTACTAAGTGGATCCACTAGTCTATTCTAAAAAGCACTAAGGAATCATCTAAAAAGTATGACCCTTTTTTACCCATGATGGCTACATGGTTTATGGGGGTTGTGAGTTGTCTGAACTCTCCCCATATCGGTGCTCAATACTACTCCCAAAATATACTAGCTCATATGTTTAAAAACATAACTTCTTTCTGTGTTTTGAGATAATTGCTCAAAACTTAGCTCAAAGGCTCTCTAGGAAATTAGTGTTTCCTCTCTTGCTTAATTGTGAAAGCATTTACTCTTTACTGAAAAATTAGCTCAAAGGCTCTGTTGGAAATTGGTGTTTCCTTTCTTGTTTAAATGTGCAAACATTTACTCTTTGAGAATACATAGCCCCCATATACTCTTTTGAAGAAAAGAACTTCACTCTTTACTCTTTGCTCAATTCAAAACTCAAGTCTTAAAACAAGTTTAAAGCATTTGTAAAAGACTTTTGAAAAGACTCTAGGAAATCTCTAGACTTGGCTCTTAACTTTTCCTCAATTTTAATTATGAATTCAAGGTCATGATTTGTGATAGGAAAAATATCATGATGATTAGGAGTGCTTTTAGATGGCTAAACATGAGAAACGGTCAAGAAATCACTATCTGGAAGCATGTCCGTGACGCGGAGATGTAATTGAATATTTGATCGCAAAATAAATTTTGAGGTAGAAGGGTCCGTGATCTCTCCGCGACGCGGAGAGAAAAGTGCCAATCCTGTGGAATGCGGACCTGGTACCTAGATTTGCCCAACTTTTTCCTTCTTCATTTTCTAACCCCAATTCGCCTAAATTAGATTCTTTTTCTCAAATTCTCTTTCGATTAAATTACCCAGTATATGTACACAAGATTCTAACTTAAAACAACTCTTAAAATCGATAAAATTATCTCAAGAAACTCATCAAACCAATCCAAGTTCAAGAATGAAAGCAATTCAAGAACACAATTAAAGAACATCAAATCCTCAATCTTTTAGGATGAAACTTACACTGAAATAAACATGTTTGGCGCATGGGTGAACGAACCCAACGCTGTGTGAACTCACATACCTCGTAGGATTGAATCCTTGGCGAAATCCGCAATCAATTCCTTAAGAAATCGACAAATCTTGACCTTTCTTCTTCTTTTATCCTCTTGAGTTCTTTTATCTAAAGCCCTAGCGTATAATTTGAGTGCATAAAATGAACCAATTCAGTTTATACCCCTAAGTAATTACCAAAAACGAATTAAGCTAATTGGGTAGTGAAAAGACCATAATACCCTTCTAAAATCCGGTTTTGACTTTCCTTATCTAGACAGTTTGACTTCAAATGGGCATATCCCCCTCATACGAATTCAAAATTGAGAAAACTCGGTGGATTTGGAAAGATAATTCGAAGATATTTTCTATGGTATCTTGCAGCACACCTAAATCATCATGAGCTAGGAGTTATGGTCGTTTGAAGTTGACCCAAAACTCATACTTAACATAACTTGCCAAATTTCAGATTTTCATTCTTTCCAAAAATGGTTCTTTCTAATTTTTAGCTCTTTCAAATAGCGGGGTGTTACATATATGGTGATCCAAATTGGTATCTAATCTCCTTCATTCTTCTGTCCGTAGATGGTTAACACTAGGTTCAACGATGTCAGGCCCGTCACTCCCGTCAATGAGCCAGCTAAGGAATCCGCAGCGAGAGGTCGCGGTCGAGGCAAGGTTAGAGGAAGAGCAAGGGGCAGAGGATGAGGAAGGGTAGCACCCAATAGGGGTGGAGCAGCAGTTGAGAATGCACCCAGAGATGAGGTTCCTCCCGCACATCACGAAGAGTTATAAGAGAATGTAGAAATCAAGGATGAGGAGGATGTTGTACAGGATGAGGATGCAACGGCTAGGAATACCGGCGCTCCTCCCTTAGACCTAGTGTTCGCTCAGCAGATCATGTCTTTTCTGAAAGGATTGGTTGGTTCTGGAATCCTTCCAGTAGTGCAAGCTACCCAACCACCCCGTTACTGTTACTAGTCCCAGGGGAGATGCAACATTAGGTACTGATTCCTTTTTCCATCCTTTGTTGGGTCCCGTAATGACTGGTATTGAGAATGATATGTTGACTAAGTTTCTCAAGTTGAAGCCGCCTGTGTTCCATTGTTCTGAGACTGAGGACGCCAATGATTTCATCTTGGATTGTTATGAGAGGCTGCATAAGTTAGGAATTTTACACCAGCATGGAGTGGAGTATGTGACATTCCAGCTTCAGGGTGAGGCTAAAAGTGGTGGAGAGCTTATATGGAATGCAGATCGTCAACTTTACCCCTACTCACTTGGACCCAGTTTCATGCTCTGTTTTTCGAAAAGTATATGCCCCGGACCTTGAGAGTTCGTAAGAAGGATGAGTTCATGGCTTTGGAGCAAGAAGGTATGTCGGTGGCTGCTTATGAGGCTTAGTTCCATGCTTTTTCTAGATATGCTATGCAACTTGTGACTACTGAGGAGGAGAGGATTCGTCTATTCGTTAAGGGACTGAACTCCGAGTTACAGGTATTGTCTGTTCACCTGACCTCTGCAGGGAAAAGATTTAATGAGGTGACGGATTTTGTTAAGAAAGTGGAAGGAGTTAGGCGCGATGGGCAAGCTAAAGTATTGGCTAAGAAAGCTAAGAGCATAGGTAACTTTCAGGGTTCCTACTCCAGAGGTTCAGGGAGGCCGACACTTGCAGCCCAGCCAATTCAGTCTGCTATCCCCACTTCTACAAGTAATTACTCGGGAACTCCACATCAGAATGTTATTCAGGATAGCCAGGGAGGTGCACCTTCGGCGGGCAGCAGGCCGTCTTTTGATCGCACTTGTTATAATTTTGGGGAACCTGGGCATATGATGATAGATTGCCCCCACCCGCGCATATTTGACCCCACGCAGCAGCAGACTAGAGTAGTGGTACCTGCGGGCAATGGTAATAATGGTAGAGGGCATCCATATGGTGGGCGAGGAGGAAATCAGCGAGGACGTGGATGCTGAGGAAATGGTAATGCAGGTAGAGGAGCAGTGCAGCCAGGCAAGGAGGTCTCCCGTCAAGATGACCGGGCTCACTGTTATGCCTTTTCGGGCAAGAGTGAGGCAGAGTCTTCTAATGCAGTAATCACATGTACTATTCTTGTATGTGACCGGATGGCTACTATTTTGTTTGATTTGGGTTCTACTTATTCATATGTGTCCATTCAGTTTGCCTTGGGATTTGATATGATTTGTGATGTACTTAATGCCCCCATCCATGTTTCTACCCCAGTTGGAGAGTCTGTCATAGTCACCCATGTCTATCGTGCTTGTCCTATCTTATTTATGGGTTTTCAGACTTGGGCTGATGTGGTTATTTTGGATATGTCTGACTTCAATATAATCTTAGGCATGACTTGGTTGTCCCCCTATTATGCTGTGCTTAATTGTAATACTAAGTCTGTGACTCTAGAGATCCTGGGTAGGGAAAAGTTAGAGTAGGAAGGGGTGTACAAGCCTAAGCCAGCTAAGGTCATATCCTCCATTCGGGCTAGGAAACTGGTGGGGCAGGGTTGTTTAGCTTATTTGGCTCATATTCAGGATGTTGAGGTTGAGTCTCCCTCTATTGAGTCTATTCCTGTAGTGTCTGAATTTAGAGGAGTGTTTCCTACTGATTTGCCTGGTATGCCTCCGGCAGAATTGAGAGAGCTTAAGGCTCAAATCCAAGAGTTTCTTGATAAAGGATTCATCCGTCCTAGCACTTCCCCATGGGGTGCCCCTGTCCTGTTTGTTAAGAAAAAGGATGGCAGCTGTGTGAGGATCTGCATAGACTATCGTCAATTGAATAGGGTCACCATTCAGAATAAGTATCTACTGCCTCAGATAGATGATCTTTTTAACCAGTTGCAGGGTGCATCCATTTTCTCTAAGATTGATCTAAGGTCTGGTTACCATCAGTTAAAGATTAGGCCTGAGGATATACAAAAAATGGTATTCAGAACCCGCTATGGGCACTACGAGTTTCTAGTGACGTCGTTTGGGTTGACAAATGCACCTGCGGCTTTCATGAGTTTAATGAATGGTGTTTTCAAACCATTTCTGGATTCATTTGTTATTGTGTTTATTGATGACATTTTGGTTTATTCAAGATGTAAGGAAGAGCATGCCGACCATCTTCGTATTGTTCTGGGTGATTTCGGGAGACAAAAGTTCTATGCTAAATTTTCTAAGTGTGAGTTTTGGTTGACTTCAGTTGCCTTTTTGGACATGTAGTTTCAAGGGAAGGGGTAATGGTACATCCCCAAAAGATTGAAGCAGTTAAGAATTGGGTCCGGCCTAGCTCTGTGACTGAAGTTAGGAGTTTTGTGGGGCTCGCTATCTACTATCATCGGTTTGTGAAAAACTTTTCTTCTATTGCCACACATCTGACAAGGTTGACCAAAAAGGAGGTGCCTTTCGAATGGACTGAAAATTGTAAGGAGAGCTTTCAAAAGCTCAAGATTCTTCTAACCACAACACCTATTCTAGCACTACCAGTTGAAGGTAATGATTTCATTATTTATTGTGATGCTTCACATTGGGTTTGGGTGCTGTGTTGATGCAGGATAAAAATTCCATAGCTTATGCATCACGGCAGTTGAAAGTGCATGAGCGGAATTACCCAACACATGATTTGGAGTTGGCAGCGGTAGTGTTTGCTCTCAAGATCTGGCGACATTATCTTTATGGTGTCTAGTGTGAGGTATTTACTGACCACCGTAGCCTACAACATGTATTCACTCAAAAGGATCGAAATCTGAGACAGCGAAAGTGGATGGAGTTACACAAGGATTATGATGTGACCATCCAGTATCATCCGGGTAAGGCTAATGTGGTGGCAGACGCATTAAGCCGAAAGGCGGTATGTATGGGAAGTCTAGCTTGCTTGGGGGTATCCAAGTGACCTTTGGCTAGGGAAATTCAAACCTTCGAGTCTAAGTTCATGCAGTTGGGCATCTTAGAAAGAGGTGGGGTGTTAGGTAGCATTGAGGTTAGGGCCACCTTCATTGAGGATTTCAAGGCCAAATAGTTTGAGGATGAGAATTTGAATGAGCTTAGGAGAAAGAAAGTGTCTGGTAAGGCGCAAGACATGGTTCTTGATGCGGGGGGTGTGCTCAGTTTTAAAGGAAGAATTTGTGTTCGTCGAGTGGATGACTTGATTCATAATTTGTTGAAAGAATCCCATAGTTTGCGGTATTCCATTCATCCAGGTGTGACCAAGATGTACGGAGACTTGAAGCGACTTTATTGGTGGCCTGAAGAAAGATATAGAGGAGTTTGTGGCTAAGTGCCAAAATTTCCAACAAGTAAAATATGAGCATCAAAGGCCTGCAGGTTTGCTTTAGAGAATGCCAATTCCGGAATGGAAGTGGGAAAGAATAGCCATGGATTTCATGGTTTGTCTTCCCAAGACTTTGGGGAAGTTTGATTCTATTTGGGTTGTGGTTGATAGATTGACTAAGTCAGCCCATTTTATTCCCGTCAGAATAGACTATACTGCTCAGCAGTTGGCTAAGGTTTATGTGGAAGAGATAGTGAGGCTGCACGGGGTGCCCCTTTCTATCATCTCAGACCGTGGTACGCAGTTCACATCCATGTTTTGGAGGAAATTGCATGATGAGTTGGGCACTCAGCTCACCTTTAGCACCGCCTTCCATCCGCAAACGGACAGGCAGTCAAAGAGGACTATTCAAGTGCTAGAGGACATGTTGAGGGCAAGTGTGATCGACTTTGGAGGACATTGCGATAAGTTCCTACCCTTGTATGAGTTCTCCTATAATAACAGTTGCCACTCCAGCATTGATATGGCACCATTTGAGGCACTTTATGGGAGGGGATGTAGATCACCCATAGAATGGTTTGAGGCTGGAGATGTGAAACCTTTGGGGGTTGACTTGGTGAAGGATGCTCAGGATAAGGTAAGAAGCATCAAATCTAACTCCTAGAAGCCAAAAGTCGACAGAAAAAGTATGCAGACCATAAGGTAAGAGACATGGCATTTCAGACTGGTGAGAAAGTTCTTCTTAAAGTGTCACCTATGAAGGGGGTGATGAGATTAAGCAAGAAAGGCAAGCTTAGTCCTCGGTATATTGGGCCCATCAAAGTTCTTGATTGTGTAGGGCCAGTGGCCTATAGATTGGCTCTACCTCCAAACTTATCTGGAGTTCATCCTGTATTTCATGTATCCATGCTGAAGAAGTATCATGGGGACGGGGATTACATCATAAAATGGGACTCAGTTTTGTTAGACAAGGACCTTCAGTATGAGGAGGAACAAGTTGTAATCCTTGATCGCGATATTCGGAAGCTGAGGACCAAGGAGATAAAGTCCGTGAAGGTTCAATGGAAACATCGTCCAGTGGAGGAAGCTACTTGGGAAACCGAGAGGGACATGCGAGAAAAGTATCCTTAGTTGTTCAACGATTCAGGTACTACTCTACCCTTACTTTAGCCAGTCTTTCCTAGTTGATCATTCGGGGATGAGTGATGGGTAAATTGTTATCTATTGTAATGACCTGATTCTGTCATTAGGAAAAAGCCAATGGGGAAAGAATTGGGGCCAGAAAACTTTTGAGTAGTAACTTAGAAATTCCTAGCCTAGTCCAGATTTGGATGAAATTTGAGTCAGTGAGGTCTAGGGAAATCTGGTAATGAATGAGAGAGCTAATTATGAAATTAATCACATTAGTAGATAGCTAAGACGTTAAGGAATCCATACAACTTTACGGAATCAAATTAGGGCGAGTAGAATTCCTGAAACTGACCTTAGCGTGATCAGGTAGTTTTTGAATGTCATGAGTTGAAAGTGTGTTGTGAAATGGGGGTTTGAAACAGTAATTTTGATGTTCTGTCTTTGTGCAAGCCGCCAGGGGGGGATTTATTCCGCCAAGGCGGGGCCGTTGTGGCGGGACAGGGTCCGCTGTAGCGGGCCAGTCGCCACTTAAGTCGGGATTAAACCCCAAAGATGTTATTTTCTGCAAGTTTCATTCTTGAGAGCTAAGAGACGAACCATAGCAAGTTCTTGATAGTTTTCCACCTCTTCTAGCCCTAAAGGTAAGGTTTTTACTCCCCTAATCCAATTTTCGATCCGTAGAACTTAAAATTGTGGGTAATTATCATTGGGGGAGGGTTTGGACCTGGAACTAATAGTGGAAAAAGCCCTAAATTGGGTATTAGGATCTTAGGTTTGGCCTAGGGTTGATAATGTTGATTGTAATCCGGGTAATTAGGCCTCGTTTATTGATCCTTGCATTAATTTTTTGTTTTTAGACCACAAACAAGTGAAAAAAATCTAGAAAGGGAAGATTCAAGTACCTTAGGGGGATTCAAGCTTGGTTTCGAGGTAGGTGATGATTTGATTTCATGTTTGTGTGATGTATGTGGGTATTTCCTTCATGATAATGCATGTATGTATGTGAATGTAGCACTATTGATCAAACCTAATATAAATGAGTATAAATGAACGATTGTATATCATGCATCAATATTGATTGTATGATTATGAGGATGTACATAGTGATTATGATTGTGGTATGATGATTGGATCGGGTGTCACGTTCCGACACACTAATTTGGATCGGGTGTCACGTTCCGACACATAATTGGATCGGGTGTTACGTTCCGACACACTAATTGGGTTCGGGTGTCACGTTCCGGCACACTAACAGTTTGGGTGTGGGTTCCATGAGAGGACCATTGAATTTTTATATATACTTGTATTGAGAATGTGGAATTGTACATTTCTCTGGAAATGATAACCAATGTGTGTATATATTCTGTGCATGTCATGTTTACTATGTTGTGACTTCTTATATATGTTTCGCTTACTGGAATAGCCGCGTGATCCTACCAGTACATTGTGGTTGTATACTGATACTTCACTTGCTCTTTCTTTGTTGAGTACAGGGCATCTTCAGGCGGCTACTGACAGACCTCACTTAAGAGATCACTGATCGAGACCGAATTCAAGGGTGAGCCTGTTCTTCCAGGCTGCCATGAGTTCTCATTCTGTTTAGTCCATTTTCTTCTGACTTAGACTAGTACTTTTGATATTCTCTTGTTTAGTTCAGGGTTGTACCCCTTGTTCTGAGACTTGTTGAACTTTAGAGTTTTGGTACATTGACTTTCAGGTTCTAAATATTGTTTTCCGCAATTGTTTTGTTAGACTTCCGGAGTTTATGGGAACTCCAGTTTTATTTCTGCATTTAAACCTGCTTCTGTATCTTTAAATGTCTCCGTTGTAGTATAGTTGGTTAGTATTATTGGTTCTCCAACCGCAGGGTTAGTGTGGGTGCCAATCACGAGGGTCTGGGTCGTGACATTATCACTTGAATGTATTCCTTCAGAAATATTATTGAGTTCATTTTACAATCCTTTTGAAATCCATCTTTTCGTCAATCTTGTATGTTATGTCATAACAATGTGCATCTAGAAACTTCATCCTAAAATTATTTAAGCCTAATCACAAAAATTCAGGCTGACGTATCTGTAGGTTTTTTACAAGCACTATTCTTATCCTAAAAGATGTGAATTTTTTTTAATTTGGTACATACCGATTAATAAGTTCATAATCACATTTTTACTATAAAAGCCCAGTTATATGCGATCTTCTAACAATGTATATCTAATAACTTTATCCTAAAATTATTTAATTATTATTACCAAAATTCAAGTTGACATATCTATACATTTTTCAAAAGTCATTCTTATCCTAAAAGATATCAGTAATTCTGAATATATGGTATGCCAATTAATAAGTCCACAAATACATTTTACTATAAAAGTTCAATGCAATTTCTTTCATAACCACCATCAAGAAAAATATATTTTTTTACATAGTATATTCCATCTCAAGCAAGGTTTCTACCTGTAACTTTATATTTACAAGATTTTTTAATGTATGATTGTATGCATGAGTAGTTTTCTTGAGATTCTTTACTATTTTAAACTAATTATTATTATGATTTTATTTTATGTGTAGCTAAAATGAATACTTTCATCAACAATAACAAGTTCAACAAGAAGAAAGTGGTGTTCATAATGGGAGCAACAGGAACGGGAAAATCTCATCTCTCTGTTTACCTTGACACCTATTTGCGAGGAGAAATAATCAACTTGAACAAAATGCAAGTATATAAGGGACTTGAAATCGTCACGCACAAGATGACACACACTGAGAAACAAGGTCTACAACACTATTTGCTAGGTATATATATGTCACGACCCGAGCCTACACCCTGGACGTGGTCGGCACTCGAGAACCATTGCTGGTCCCCAAGCGAACCCTCATCCTGGATGACTACAAGCGGAAGACTAACTCAAGCATACAAAGCTTAAAACAAAATAAAATTCATTGAAACTCAAATAATTAACTCAGAATATAATCGTATATTCAACTAGCCAAAACTAGGCAACTCAATTCTATAAAATATTTAACAAGATAAATGAAACAGACTTCTCAAACTCTACTGTCACTACTATTGCTCATGATCTCGTAATTCATACTATCTTTTAGGGTGAAAATACTACCCAAGCTCTAAACATACTTTCTCAAAAGGATCTCAGCTGAAAAAAGACGTAGGGAAGAAAGTACAACTCGCTTTTAGCTCAAATGCACGATTCATATGAATATGGGTGTATTCCTCCGAAACTAAACACTTACTCACTCATTGGCTTCTCTCAAGCCCCTTTGGAGTCACATGACTTCCTCAAGAATTTTTCTAAGAGCAACTCATCGATACAGGATTGACTTTTCTGTTCAACCACCTCTGGTATGACGGGTAGTCGAATGAATCTGAGAAATGCACAAGTATGAATAAATCTCTATGAGATAGCTCTATTGCACGATTAAGAGTATGAAAGAAGAGGAACTTTTCTTAAATGTCTATAGTCCCTCATTTATAGAAGTGGGGGCCTCAGAACCATAAACAAGATCCTATTGACACGGCTTCACAGACACCCTAGGACACTTGAACTCTATGCTCTGTTACCAAGTTTATCACGACCCGAGCCTACACCCTGGACGTGGCCGAAACTCGAGAACCATTGCTGGTCCCCAAGCGAACCCTCATCCTGGCTGACTACAAGCGGAAGACTAACTCAAGCATACAAAGCTTAAAACAGAATAAAATTCATTGAAACTCAAATAATTAACTCAGAATATAATCGTATATTCAACTAGCCAAAACTAGGCAACTCAATTCTTTAAAACATTTAACAAGATAAATGAAACAAACTTCTCAAACTCTACTGTCTATCTATGAAGCCTCTACTATTACAGAAGGATATAGGGACAAGACCCACAACATCTCAAAACTACTAACTGTAAGATAAAAGTGAAGTCCTACGGAATATAAGAAGGCTCACCAAAGCTGACTGGAATATCACATTACCTCAACAAAATGCCTGTTGATGATCCTGAATACATGTATCTGCATCATGAAATGATGAAGGCCAAATGGCTCTGTACGTGGAATGTACGAGCATGTAAGGGGAATTCTAAAGCATAAATATAAGCCTGAACTGGTGGGAAAGAAACATACTTACCTCTTCTCAACTCACTCAACTCAACTCAACTCAAAGAAACACAGTTCAACTCAATGATAAGATATTCAACTCAATGAAATAAGGCTCAACTTAATAATAAGATACTCGAATCTGGGTACTCAACTCTGGATACTCAACTCAATATAAAGCAACAATACATATGCAATATATGGAAAGCTTTTAAAACAGTAGAAAGCAACTCAGTTTGTATGCAAGTATACCAGATAACTCTGCTTGTATATGAAAATACAAAGTAAACTATGTGTATATAAGAATACAAAATATCTCTGTGGGAGTTTCTCTAACCGACAATCATTAGTATGAGCTATGTGATGATACAACATTTTGCCACACGCTGCCAGGGCCGTTCTATACCTTGCCGGGGGTATAGAACCTAACTCACTAAGTGGATCCACTAGTCTATGCTAAATGCATTAAGGAATCATCTAAAAAGTATGACCCTTTTCTACCCATGCTGGCTTCACGGTTTATGGAGACTTTGAATTATCTAAACTCAAACTCGTCCTTATATCGGTGTTCAATACTACTCCCAAAACGTAACTAGCTCATATGCTTTAAAACATAACTCTTTTTGTGGTTTGAGATTATTACTCAAAATCTTTCTCTAAAAAGAGATGTTACTCAAACTGCTCAAAACTCTTTTGGAAATCTCAGTTTCCTTCTCTTTTAAATGTAACAACATTTACTCTTGGAAATACTTAGTTTTCATATATCATTTTAAAGAAAATGAAGTTGACTATACTCTTTCTCAACTCAAGTGTCTTAAAATAATTTTAGAATTTTTTTAAAAGACTTTTGAGAATAAAGTTCATGCCGAATTATGGACGTGAACGACTCAATTCAATGTTTTCAATAACCATAACTAGAACTCAATACTCAAGACTCAACAACTCAGAACTCAAGAACTTTAATGGTAATACTCGTTCCAAGATTGCTCGACTCAGAGGGTTCATGCGGAATTATGGACATGAATAACTCAACTCAAGGACTTCATCGGTAATATGTAATAGTCCCATGATTATGAATAAAATCTCAAAAGGGTTAGGAACTCAATAATCAAGACTTAGAACTTGAAGATACTACTCCTCTCAAAGATGCTCAATTTATGAAGTTCATGCGGAATTATGGGCATGAACGACTCGACTAGAGGGTCTAAATAACAATATGAAACTCATGTATACAACTCTTCCTATTCTCATGCTTACTTTCTCAAAACTTAGTTCAAATCGATAGTTGATCTCAAGAGATTCACAATTGAACTCAAAAGATTTCTTAAACTCTACTCTCAAATCTCTCTTGAATGTGAATTATGAATTCAAGAGTTATGGTTCATGGTATGAAGGATCTCGTGATGATAAAGTAGACTCATGAATACATTTCCTCAATCTAATACTTACTTGCTCGAGTCTTGAAAAAAGTTATTAGAAATTGTAGAAGACTCTTCAAAAAGACTCAAAGGGACTTTCTCAAAATGTTTGGAAGAACTCTCCAGACTTAACTCTTAACTCTATCTTGAATACCTTGAATTTGAATTATGAATTCAATGTTATGATTCATGTTATGAATGATTTCTAGATGTTTAGAAGTAGTTTAGAATCAAAAGGGATGAAGATACTCTTCAAAAGAACTCAAATGGGACAACCGGCGGAAAAGGAGTGGGGGCAGGCGACCATGGCACATTCTTGGCGCAGGGCGGCAGCCCCTAAAGTTCCAAACCTAATTTGTGGCACGCTGCTGGGGCGCCGCCCAATCCCCTCCCCAGGCATATTTCGATGAATTTCGTCTCTCGTTTTCTGATCGTAAATCGCTTCTAATAGATTTCTTTTCTCAAAATTTCCTTAGATTCAATTACCCAACCTAAGAACACACTAATCTACTCAAAACAACACTCAAATCACTAACTTAAATCTCAAGAATTCATCAAAACCCCAACAAAACTAGATTTAGAATAAACTTCAAGAACACTTATCAAGAACTCAATTCCTTCAACTTTTGAGAATGAAATTACGCTGAAAATAACAAGATTGGCATGTGGACGAATGAAACCAACACTATGGAAACTTATATACCTCTTAGGGATCAAACCCATGGCAAAAATCTGCAAAAAAACTCAAGAACCTCGACGAATGTCTTGATCCTTTCTTCTTTTCTCCTCTTTTCTCTTTTTTTCTCGTCCTGAACTCTCAACTAAAACCCTAGGCGTTTATTAGGATTATAAAACTGAACCTAATCAGATTAGACCCCTAAAACCTTATTAAAATGAATTAAATCTGATTGGATAAGGAAAAGACCAAAATACCCCTTACTATTTTTGGGTAACTTTCCTTATTCGGACAGCCCGACTTCAAATTGGCATATCACCCTCATACGAGCTCAAAATTTAGCAAACTCGGTGGCGTTGGAAAGATAATTCGAAGACCTTTCATTTGATATCTTATGGGCCACCTAACTCATCATGTACTGAAGGTTATGGTCATTTGAATTTGACTCAAAACTTAGAAGAACTTAGGAATGACTTCAATGAATTGCCTCTAGTTCTTTTTGAAACAAAAGGTGCTACATCTAGTGACCTTAACACTTAGGAAAAAGTTAAATTCCTTGGTAAAAACTTACTCACTACGAAGGATGGTTCAAGTCTTAGCTCAAAAATTTTCTGGGGTATTACAATATCTCTTCATTGGGATCATTCGTCCTCGAATGACGACTGGACTGGGTATGGAATGGGGTTACTCTTACTAAGGTCTGATTCTAATGGTATGCTCTTACTATATTCAAGCTTAACCCAAATCCTTAGGTTCGGGTTCTATACCTCTCTATAGGGAATCTCATTCCAAAACTATTTCTCTTTACCACCACATTGGGCTCATATCAAGAACCACCTTAAGTTTAAAAACACCACATTCAAGCTTAGTACTTCTAACAACTCCATTACTAACAGGACCTATGAAAAGATATCTCCCATACTCTCTGGACCTCACTACTATCTTATTCTCAAACACTTGACTTGATTTCTCATCTCGTCATCTCCCCCTTAGGTCTAAAGCTGACACTTGAAGGCTA
Organism: Solanum etuberosum; assembly: GCA_029582245.1. Lineage (NCBI taxonomy): Eukaryota > Viridiplantae > Streptophyta > Magnoliopsida > Solanales > Solanaceae > Solanum > Solanum etuberosum. Next base: position 13,309 of record JAJONR010000247.1, on the reverse strand, counting down.
TGGACCTATTCCATTATCTCTAACTAGTCTACATCCTCTTTTACTCTAACACTCGGGAGAAGTTTATCTCATGAATACCGAACTCTCAATAAGTAGGTACTAAGACTTTTTTCTAAGGTGTTTCTGTTATCCTTTTCTGATTACATACCCTCTCGGTACACCTCGTAATGTTCTTGTTACTCTTGTGACTTAGCCACACTTCACTGCCCTTATTTAAATGTTAGGATCTCTCACTGGTATTACTCATATTCATTGCAGCTAACATCTCAATTCCTCACCTACTCTATGTCAAGTCTACGAGATCAAATCTCAAGACTAACATCATTACCCTCATTTTTCCATTCTTTGGATCATGACACTCATCTCAAATTCAAGCTTAATGTTCATTACTAAACCCAAATATCAATAGGATTGCTTGCCTACTATGCTATACCTCATTACTTGATCAGTTCTATAACCTTCTGAACATCATGATCCTCTCAAACAAATAATAAGCCTAGCTTAGATCTATCACTTTATGAATACTTTTTCTCATCTATTCAACACTTACACTTGGTCATTACCTACATAATGACACTTCATCACCAGCTCCTTGCTAGCTAAAACACACTCTACCTCCTATGTAGGAGTCTTCACAACTCATCACTTCTTAGTCTACCCATAAGGGAAAACTCCTCATCAACAACTTACTGGGTGCATGACTATAATTACATAATCTGCCCCATCACTATCTCCCTTTCATAGATCTCTATACCTTTGCATACTTTTCTCTAACTCTGGGCACTGTCACTATTACTGCTCATGATCTCGTAATTCATACTATCTTTTAGGGTGAAAATACTACCCAAGCTCTAAACATACTTTCTCATAAGGATCTCAACTGAAACAAGGCGTAGGGAAGAGAGTACAACTTGCTTTTAGCTCAAATGCACGATTCATATGAATATGGGTATATTCCTCTAAAACTGCACACTTACTTACTCAGGGGCTTCTCTCAAGCCGCTCTGGAGTCACATGACTTCCTCAAGACTTTTGCTAAGAGTAACTCATCGATAAAGGACTGACTTTTCTTTTTAACCACCTCTAGTATGATGGGTAGTCGAATGAATCTGAGAAACGCACAAGTATGAATAAATCTCTATGAAATAACTCTATTCCACGATTAAGAGTATGAAAGAAGGGGAACTTTTTTTAAATGTCTATAGTTCCTCATTTTTAGAAGTGGGCCCTCACAACTTTAAACAATATCCTATTGACACGGCTTCACAGACACCCTATGACACTTGAACTCTGTGCTCTGATACCAAGTTTGTCACGACCCGAGCCTACACCCTGGACGTGGCTGGCATTTGAGAACCATTGCTGGTCCCCAAGCGAACCCTCATCCTGGCTGACTACAAGCGTAAGACTAACTCAAGCATACAAAGCTTAAAAGAGAATAAATTCATTGAAACTCAAATAATTAACTCAGAATATAATCGTATATTCAACTAGCCAAAACTAGGAAACTCAAGACTTTAAAACATTTAATAAGATAAATGATACAGACTTCTCAAACTCTACTGTCTATCTATGAAGCCTCTACTATTACAAAAGGATATCGGGATAAGACCCACGACATCTCAAAACTACTAACTGTAAGATAAACGTGAAGTCCTCCGAAATATAAGAAGGCTCACCAAAGCTGACTGGATTATCACATGACCTCAACGAAATGCCTGTTGATGATCCGGAATACCTGTATCTGTATCATGAAATGATGCAGGCCAAATGGCTCAGTACATGGAATGTACGAGCATGTAAGGGGAATTAAAAAGCATAAAGAAAATCTTGAACTGATGGAAAAGAAACATACTTACCTCTTCTCAACTCACTCAACTAAACTCAACTCAAAGAAACATAGTTCAACTCAATGATAAGATATTCAACTCAATGAAATAAGGCTCAACTGAATGATAAGATATTCAACTCAGTGAAATAAGGCTCAACTTAATAATAAGATACTCGACTCTGGGTACTCAACTCTGGATATTCAACTCAATATAAAGCAACAATACATATGTAATATATGGAAAGCTTTTAAAATAGTTGAAAGCAACTCAGTTTGTATGCAAGAATACCAGATAAACTCTGCTTATATATGAAAATACAAAGTAAATTATGTGTATATAAGAATACAAAATATCTCTGTGGGAGTTTCTCTAAATGACAACCATCACTATGAGCTATGTGATGATACAATGTTTTGCCTCACACTGCCAGGGCCATCCTATACCTTGCCGGGGGTATAGAACCTAACTCACTAAGTGGATCCACTAGTCTATGCTAAAAGAATTAAGGAATCATCTAAAAAGTATGACCCTTTTCTACCATGCTGACTACACGGTTTATGGAGACTTTGAATTATCTTAACTCTAACTCGTCCTTATATCGGTGCTCAATACTACTCCAAAAACGTAACTAGCTCATATGTTTAAAAACATAACTCTTTCTGTGATTTGAGATTATTACTCAAAATCTTTCTCTAAAAATAGATGTTACTCAAACTGCTCAAAACTCTTTTGGAAATCTCAGTTTCCTTATCTTTTAAATGTGAAAACATTTACTCTTGGAAATACTTAGTTCTCATATATAAATTTTAAAGGAAATGAACTCGGCTCTACTCTTTCTCAACTCAAGTGCTCAAGTGTTAAAATAATTTTAGAAAAATTTGTAAAAGACTTCTGAGAATAAAGTTCATGCCGAATTATAGACGTGAACGACTCAATTTAAGGTTTTCAATAACCATAACTAGAACTCAATACTCGAGACTCAACAACTCAGAACTCAATAACTTTAATGGTAATACTCGTTTCAATAATGCTCGACTCAGAGAGTTCATGAAGAATTATGGGCATGAATAACTCAACTCAAGGACTTTATGGGTAATATGTAATAGTCCCATGATTAGGAATAAAATCTCAAAAGGGTTAGGAACTCAATACTCAAGATTTAGAATTTGAAGATACTACTCCTCTCAAAGATGCTCAATTTATGAAGTTTATGCAGAATTATGGGCATGAAGGTTTCGACTAGAGGGTCTAAATAACAATATGGAACTCATGTATACAACTCTTCCCATTCTCATGCTTACTTTCTCAAAACTTAGTTCAAATCGATAGTTGATCTCAAGGGATTCACAATTGAACTCAAAAGCTTTCTTGAACTCTACTCTTAACTCTCTCTTGAATGTGAATTATGAATTCAAGAGTTATGGTTCATGGTATGAATGATCTCACGATGATAAAGTAGACTCATGAATACATTTCCTCATTCTCATACTCACTTGCTCGAGTCTTGAAACAAGTTATTAGAACTGGTAGAAGACTCCTCAAAAAGACTCAAATGGACTTTCTCTAAATGTTCAGAACAACTCTCCAGACTTAACTCTTAACTCTACCTTGAATACTGTAACACCCCAGAAACTAGTAGGCTTAACTAGAGCTTGTCGTAAGTGTTAGAGTCATAAAATTTTCTTCCCGAACATAGAATGAAGGGTTTAGGGGTTAAACGTCAAGGTACAACTCCCCAAGAACCAACCAAGGTCCCTTGAGGAGGACCCTAAAGCCTAACCCCCAAAACTGCCCAAATCAAGTGAGCCATGGATGGGACCTACGGGGCGTAGGTCCATCCACACCTCATGGAGGAGCTCCGTAGCTCAAGCCTCCTCCAAACAGGCCACAGACCACGAACCACGCCCAACTAGGACGGGCCGTGGTCCCCCCCACGGTCCGTAGGTGGGGGTTGTGAGTGGGGCCCTGTAACCCTGTCCCAAGTCGGTTAAGGGAGGGGTAATTTAGGTAATTCCTTTTTAGTTAAATATTAAGTGTTGTCATTTTATATTATTTTAATAGACCTATATAAGAGTTTTTAAGTCATTAACTAACCCATACACCTCATAAATCCCAAGACCCAAATCCATAACCAACTTTCCCCCAAATAATTCTCTCTCTAGTATTCCAAGGAAGAAGAAGAAGAAAGGTGAAGCTAGGGTTGAAGAATCAAGCTTTTCTCCTCAATTTTGTGATGAATCTTCAATAAGGTATGGTATCTTTTTATATATGGGTAGCCTTCACCCATAGAGCCCTTCCAAAACTAGATTTCAAAGCTTGCATTTTTCCCAAAAGTTAGGGTTTTACTCCAATTCATGGATTTACTTCAAAAAAGATTTCAATGATTTATTTACTTTGTATTATGATCAAATTGATAATTTACTACTATTTTTATGATGAATTCCTCAAGAATCCATGAATTACCCTATTTTCTCAAATTGGATCTTAGAGTGTGGGTATTGATTGATGTTAGTAGAATGCTATAGAATTATGAATATTATGAATTTATTAGTTGAATCATGTTATCATCCATGTCTAATATAGTAATTATAGATGTGTTGGTGAATAATGATTCATGGTCCTTGAAGGGAAAATTATGAGAATTATGTATGATCATGATGCTTATGTACATGATTTATGAATACTTTGAGAAGAAGGTGATTATGAATATGATGTAATGGTGTGCTAGTTGAAAGGCTATTCTCACATACACACACTTATGAATGAAGTAAGAATGAAGTAAGAATGAAGTTTCCATGATTACGATAATGATGAAGTGTTGAATGAAAGGCTATTCTCAATTGTACACTTATGAATGGTAATGACATGTTGTGAAAGGTTTTCTCACAATATGGGGATTCATAGGATAAAAGACTATTCTCACCTATTGAATCTATGAGCTATATTATGAATGAATTTTGGGATTGAGATGGATACTCATACGTGAGTTGAGGCGGGGTATCTAGTAACAATCTCTATATCCCATTTTAATGAACTCAAGTAATGAAATGATAAGTACTCTGTGGGGAATAATGCTAAGCACCGAGTGGATGTTGATAGAGATGGAAGCTCATACGTGAGTTGAGGCCGAGTTTCTAGTAGCAATCTCATGAGATGGATGCCCATACGTGAGTTGAGGTGGGGTATCTAGTAGCAATCTCCCTATCCCATAACTATGTGCCCATATAGGTTACTAGCTAGTGGATCCACCTAAGCTAAATTGACGGTTCTACCCTAGGAAAGTAAGACTCTCTTATTCGGTATGGGTAACACCAGAATTCCATGATTTGCTCACATGGTCTATGTCGGTTAAGGCTTACCCCCACAATGAATGATAATGAACTATGGCTTCTCAAGAATGCACTACTTAGTGTGGGTGGGGGTATGGGACTTCATCCATGCATTGCACAAGTAGTCTTTGAGAGTAGTTATGGTGTGTTATTTTATGTTATAATGTCTTACGAAATGAATATGCTTATAATGATGCTATTTAGAATGTTGATATGAAGGCTAAATGTAAAGATGAATGCTTAACTTGGATTGTTGCTATATGTTGCTTTCCTTGATATGACTTATTAAATGTGAATATTCCTTGTCTATGAGTATTAACTAAAGATGAGAATAAAGAATGGTAAGTATGATTATGGTGACCTAAAAGTGGTACTTAGCATAGATGGGATTATGAGATCTTTATCTATGCATTGCACAAGTATAACTTAGGGTTACGTAAGAGATGGTTCTATTAGGCTATAATGGTCTATATGTTGAAAATGCTTGTGACTTATGTTTTTATACTAATGTGCATGATGATTCTCAAACTTGATAAAGTGCATGTTTTTTGACTAAAATGTTCTTTTTAGCATATCGTAAAGATTTTTATGCATGGCTATACTTAGTGCATTTTTGTACCAACCCATATTTTCTATATTTTTCACAAAGTGTAGGTTCCGGTTCTTAAGGTGATCTTCTATTGGTTCAAGCTTGGATCGACTATTCTCCTAGCTTGTGGTGAGTCCTCAAGATTCGAGGACGTATGAGTCAATTGTAGTTTCTTTCTAGTTATTTCCTTTCGGATTATGTTGAAAGTGTTGTGACCCTATTTTTGATTCTAAGATTGTATTAGATGGCTATTTGAGACAAGTTAGACTTCCTCTTGCTTTTATAAAAGACTTCGATTGTATGGATAAATTTTTTTAAATTCCTCATCATTTCTTTTACCTTATGTTATGATATGCTAAGGGTCTTGTATGATACACTTCGGGGTCAAGTACGCCATGTCACATCTAGGGGGTACTCTTGGGTCGTGACAAACTTGGCAATCAGAGCACAAGGTTTAGAATGATTCTAGGATGATGTCTCATAAGCCACATCTAGTAGAGTCTTGTTCATAGTGTGAAGCGCGCCACATTTTTGAATGAGAGGCTATAAGATGTTAGGAAGCTACACTTCTTTCATTACTCTTAAGTCGTGCCATAGAGTTTAACTCTATAAAGTTTCTCTCCTAATCCGTCTTTTGTGTCTTCAGGAAATGAATACACGAAGGGCTAACGCAAGGAGAGTGGAGGGTGACAATGTCAATGAAGAAGCTCCTCAAGTGAACCAAGCTCCTCAAGCTAATCAAGCTCCGATTAATCCTCTGGCTATGTCGTATGTGGAGGTTAGGTCGGCTCTTCTAATGTTGGCTCAAGCCGTGACAACTTAAGCCCAAGCTATGACTGCCCAAGCCAATAGAGATGTTGAGGCTCATGTGAACCCTAATTTGAATTCCACGGCTTCTAGATTGAGGGATTTTGTTAGAATGAACCCTCTCGAGTTTCTTGGTTCCAAAGTGGGAGAGTATCCTCTAGAATTTGTGGATGAGGTTTATAAAATACTTGATGCCATGGGGGTGACTTCGGTAGAAAAAGTGGAGCTAGCCGCTTATCAATTAAAGGATGTTGCTCAAGTTTGGTTTACTCAATGGAAGAGAAATAGGCCGGTAGGAGTGGGTCCCAAGATTGGGAGGTGTTTAAGAAAGCCTTTATTGATAGGTTATTTCCTCGAGAGTTGAGGGAAGGTAAGGTGGAAGAATTCATTAACCTTAGGCAAGGTAGCATGAGTGTTAACGAGTATGCTTTGAAATTTACCCAACTATCCAAGTATGTTCCATCTATGGTGGCGGATCCGAGGGATGAGATGAGTAGGTTTTTGACGGGTGTGTCTGACTTATTTGGAGAAGAATACCTTACGGAAATGCTCCATGATAACATGAAAATCTCTAAGCTTATGGTGTATGCTCAACAAATTGAGGAGTCCAAACTAAAGAGAAAGAATAGAGAGGTAAAAAGAGCTAGGTTCGATGAACAAGGTCAACCAAGGTTCAAAAAGAGGTCCTTCAATCAAGATTCCTCAAATGATTCCCCAATGGTCAACAAGGATAGGGTGTCTAACCCTAAGTCTCAAGGAGGAAATTGAGGCAGTTCTTCTTTTAAATGATCTACATGTGCCAAATGTGGGAAGCAACGTGTGGGTAAGTGCCTAGCCGACACTGATGGTTGCTTTGGGTGTGGAAAGAAAGGTCATAAGATAAGAGATTTCCCAACACTCATGGCAAAAGGGAGAGAGGCCAAGCAAGCTCCTCCTAGTGATCTGGTTCCCATTCCTCCAGATTATGGTCTCTTCTAGGTACTCCGGTCTAGAGAGGACAAAGGAGCCCTTCCGGATGAAGGCACCGGTATTTTGTTAGTTCCCTATAGATGTAAATGTTTTATTAAGATCCCTATGCTATTTGTTAGACTTGGATGTTAGCCTTAGTAGGGCTTACTCCCAAGGAGAAGATGGTATGCTTAGATAAGCAAGATTGTTGAGAGTCTAGATATCCTCATCTCTTTCTTCTATTCCTATTCTGGCTTGAGACAAAGAGTTCCTTGTGACTTGTTTCATGTGTTGGAGTCATGGGTGATTTATGTGTTTCCATGATCTCCTTATGTTATGCATGTTCTTAATGAAATTCATGTTTAGTAAGAAAAATGATTTTTCATGATTATGTGTTCCTCATGTTGTTATGCATTTAGTATGATTTGCCTATATGCTTCATGAGATGAATTGTTGATCATGCATTAGTATGCTTTTGAGAGTAATTGCATAAATTACTTCATGATATTGTGGTGAGCATGCTTTGAGGAAAAGGTAGTTCCTCCAATGAATTTGAGAAATGTTGAAGTGTTCATGCATAATGGGTTGTAGATGTAGTTCCTACTTCCTTGTGTTGCATCGCGTATGTTGAGATGAAGTTGATGTATCCTCCTTTGAATTGAGCATTATTTGTTTCATGGATGATGGGCTGCTAGTCTTGAGTCTTTAATTCCGTAAGGTGTCTAGATCATCATTCGAGGACGAATGTTACCAAAGGGGAGATAATGTAACACCCCGAAAACTAGTAGGCTTAACTAGAGCTTGTCATAAGTATTAGAGTCGTAAAATTTTCTTCCCGAACATAGAATGAAGGGTTTAGGGGTTAAACGTCCAGGTACAACTCCCCAAGAATAAACCAAGGGCCCTTGTGGAGGACCCTAATGCCTAACCCCCAAAACTGCCCAAATCAAGTGAGCCACGAATGGGACCTACGGGGCGTAGGTCCATCCACGCCTCGTGGAGGAGCTCCGTAGCTCAAGCCTCCTCCCAACAGGCCATAGACCACGAACCACGCCCAACCAGCACGGGCTGTGGTCCCACCCACGGTCCTTAGGCGGGGGTCGTGATTGGGGGCCTGTAACACTGTCCCAAGTCGGTTAAGGGAGGGGTAATTTAGGTAATTCCTTTTTAGTTAAGTATTAAGTGGAGTCGTTTTATATTGTTTTAATAGACCTATATAAGAGTTTTTAAGTCATTGACTAACCCATACACCTCATAAATCCCAAGACCCAAATCCATAACCAACTTTCCCCCAAATAATTCTCTCTCTAGAATTCCAAGGAAGAAAAAGAAGAAAGGTGAAGCTAGGTTTGAAGAATCAAGCTTTTCTCCTCAATTTCGTGGTGAATATTCAATAAGATATGGTAGCTTTTCATCTATGGGTAGCCTTCACCCATAGAGACCCTCCAAAACTAGATTTCAAACTTGCAATTTCCCAAAAGTTAGGGTTTTACTCCAAGTCATGGATTCACTTCAAAAAGGATTTCAATGATTTAATTACTTTGTATTATGTTCAAATTGATGATTTACTACTGTTTTTATGATAAATTCCTCAAGAATCCATGAATTACCCTATTTTCTCAAATTGGATCTTAAAATCTGGGTATTGATTGATGTTAGTAGAATGCTATAGAATTATGAATATTATGAATTGATTACTTGAATCATGTTATCATCCATGTCAAATATAGTAATTCTAGCTGAGTTGGTGAATTATGATTCATGGTCCTTGAAGGGCAAATTATGAGAATTATGTATGATCATGATGCTTATGTACATGCTTTATGAATACTTTGAGAAGAAGGTGATTATGACTATATTGTAATGGTGTGGTTGTTGAAAGGCTATTCTCACATACACACATACTTATGAATGAAGTAAGAATGAAGTTTCCATGATTACGATAATGATGAAGTGTTGATTGAAAGCCTATTCTCAATTATTCACTTATGAATGGTAATGACATGTTGTGAAAGGTTTTCTCACAATATGGGGATTCTTAGGATGAAAGGCTATTGTCACCTATTGAATCTATGAGCTATCTTATGAATGAATGTTGGGATTGAGTTGGATACTCATACGTGAGTTGAGGCGGGGTATCTAGTAACAATCTCTATATCCCATTTTAATGAACTCAAGTCATGAAATGATAAGTACTCGGTGGGGAATAATGCTAAGCGCCGAGTGGATATTGATAGATATGGAAGCTCATACGTGAGTTGAGGCGGGGTGTCTAGTAGCAATCTTTTGAGATAGATGCCCATACGTGAGTTAAGGGGGGGTATCTAGTAGCAATCTCCCTATCACATGGTAGCATGAGTCTTAACGAGTATGCTTTGAAATTTACCCAACTCTCCAAGTATGCTCCATCTATGGTGGCAGATCCGATGGATAAGATGAGTAGGTTTTTGTCGGGTGTGTCCGACTTAGTTGGAGAAGAATGTCGTACGACAATGCTCCATGATAACATGAATATCTCTAGGCTTATGGTCTATGCTCAACAAATTAAGGAGTCCAAACTCAAGAGAAAGAATAGAGAGGTGAAAAGAGCTAGGTTCGATGAACAAGGTCAACCAAGGTTCAAAAAGAGGTCCCTCAATCAAGATTCCTCCAATGATTCCCCAACGGTCAACAAGGATAGGGTGTCTAACCCTAAGTTTCAAGGAGGAAATGGAGGCGGTTCTTATTTTGAAAGATCTACATGTGCCAAATGTGGGAAGCAACATGTGGGTAAGTGCCTAGCCGACACTGATGGTTGCTTTGGGTGTGGAAAGAAAGGTCATAAGATGAGAGATTTCCCAACACTTATGGAAAAAGGGAGAGAGGCCAAGCAAGATCCTCATAGTTATCCGGCTCCCATTCCTCCAAATTATGGTTGCTTCTATGCACTCTGGTCTAGAGAGGACAAAGGAGCCCTTACGGATGAAGGCACCGGTATGTTGTTAGTTCCCTATAGATGTAAATGTTTTATTAAGATCCCTATGCTATTTGTTAGACTTGGATGTTTGCCTTAGTAGGGGCTTACTCCCAAGGGGGAGATGGTATGCTTAGATAAGCAAGATTGTTTAGAGTCTAGATATCCTCATATCTTTCTTCTATTCCTATTCTAGCTTGAGACAAAGAGTTCCTTGTGACTTGTTTCATGTTTTGGAGTCATGGGTGATTTATGTGTTTCCATGATCTCCTTATGTTATGCATATTCTTAATGAAATTCATGTTTAGTAATAAAAATGATTTTTCATGATTATGTGTTCCTCATGTTGTTATGCATTTAGTATGAGTTGCCTATATTCTATATGAGATGAATTGTTGATCATGCTTTAGTATGCTTTTGAGAGTAATTGCATAAATTGCTTCATGATATTGTGGTGATCATGCTTTAAGTTGGAAAGGTAGTTCCTCCAATGAATTTGAGAAATGTTGAAGTTTTCATGCATAATGGGTTGTTAGATGTAGCTACTACTTCCTTGTGTTGCATCAAGTATGTTGAGATGAAGTTGATGTATCCTTCTTTGAATTGAGCATTATTTCTTTCATGCATGATGGGCTGCTAGTCTTGAGTCTTTAATTCTGTAAGGTGTCTAGATCATCATTCGAGGTCGAATGTTTCCAAGGTGGAGATAATGTAACACCCCGGAAACAAGTAGGCTTAACTAGAGCTTGTCGTAAGTGTTAGAGTCGTAAAATTTGCTTCCCGAACATAGAATGAAGGGTTTAGGGGTTAAACGTCAAGGTACAACTCCCCAAGAACAAATTAAGGGACCTTGAGGAGGACCCTAAAGCCTAACCCCCAAAACTGCCAAAAATTGCCCAAATCAAGTGAGCCACGGATGGGACCTACGGGGCGTAGGTCCATCCACGCCTCATGGAGGAGCTCCGTAGCTCAAGTCTCCTCCCAACAGGCCACAGACGATGAACCACGCCCAACCAGGATGGGCTGTGGTCCCACCCAGGGTCCTTAGGTGGGGGTCGTGAGTGAGGGCCTGTAACACTGTCCCAAGTCGGTTAAGGGAGGGGTAATTTAGGTAATTCCTTTTTCGTTAAGTATTAAGTGGAGTCATTTTATATTGTTTTAATAGACCTATATAAGAGTTTTTAAGTCATTAACTAACCCATACACCTCATAAATCCCAAGACCCAAATCCATAACCAACTTTCCCACAAATAATTCTCTCTCTAGAATTCCAAGGAAGAAGAAGAAAAAAGTGAATCTAGGGTTGAAGAATCAATCTTTTATCCTCAATTTCGTGGTGAATCTTCAATAAAGTATGGTAGCTTTTCATCTATGGGTAGCCTTCACCCATAGAGCCCCTCCAAAACTAGATTTCAAAGCTTGCAATTTCCCAAAAGTTAGGGTGTTACTCCAAGTCATGGATTCACTTCAAAAATGATTTCAATGATTTAATTACTTTGTATTATGTTCAAATTGATGATTTACTACTGTTTTTATGATGAATTCCTCAAGAATCCATGAATTACCCTATTTTCTCAAATTGGATCTTATAGTGTGGGTATTGATTGATGTTAGTAGAATGCTATAGAATTATGAATATTATGAATTGATTACTTGAATCATGTTATCATCCATGTCTAATATAGTAATTCTAGATGTGTTGGTGAATTATGATTCATGGTCCTTGAAGGGAAAATTATGAGAATTTTGTATGATCATGATGTTTATGTACATGCTTTATGAATACTTTGAGAAGAAGGTGATTATGATTATGATGTAATGGTGTTGTTGTTGACAGCTATTCTCACATACACACAAACTTATGAATGAAGTAAGATTAAAGTTTCCATGATTACGATAATGATGAAGTGTTGATTGAAAGCCTATTCTCAATTGTACACTTATGAATGGTAATGACATTTTGTGAAAGTTTTTCTCACAATATGGGGAGTCTTAGGATGAAAGCCTATTCTCACCTATTGAATCTATGAGCTATCTTATGAATGAATGTTGGGATTGTGATGGATACTCATACGTGAGTTGAGGTGGGGTATCTAGTAACAATCTCTATATCCCATTTTGATGAACTCAAGTAATGAAATGATAAGTACTTAATGGGGAATAATGCTAAATGCCCAGTGGATATTGATAGATATGGAAGCTCATACGTGAGTTGAGGCGGGGTTTCTAGTAGCAATCTCTTGAGATGGATGCCCATACCTAAGTTGAGGCCGGGTATCTAGTAGCAATCTCCCTATCACATAACTATGTGCCCACATCAATTACTAGCTAATGGATCCACCTAAACTAAATTGACGGTTCTACCCTAGGAAAGTAGGACTCCCTTATTCGGTGTGGGTAACACCAGAATTCCATGATTTGCTCACATGGTCTATGTCGGTTAAGGCTTACCCCCACAATGAATGATAATGAACTATGGCTTCTCAAGAATGCACTACTTAGTGTGGGTGGGGGTATGGGACTTCATCCATGCATTGCACAAGTAGGCTTTGAGAGTAGTCATGGTGTGTTATTTTATGTTATAATGTCTTACGAAATGAATATGCTTATAATGATGCTATTTAGAATGTTGATATGAAGGCTAAATGTAAAGATGAATGCTTAACTTGGATTGTTGCTATATGTTGCTTTCCTTGATATGACTTATTAAATGTGAATGTTCCTTGTCTATGAGTATTAACTAAAGATGAGAATAAAGAATGGTAAGTATGATTATGGTGACCTAAAAGTGGTACTTAGCATAGATGGGATTATGAGATCTTTATCTATGCATTGCACAAGTATAACTTAG
>JAJONR010000246.1:0-95403 GCA_029582245.1 Solanum etuberosum | reverse complement strand
GGCCAAGGTAAGGGAATTCGTCACTCTTAAGTAGGAATCCGTGAGTGTGCATGAGTACAGCCTCAAGTTCACATAACTGTCCCGCTATTCTCCGGAGATGGTTGCTGATATGAAGAGCAGGATGAGCTTGTTTATGTCTGGGTTGTCTCATATGTCAAGCAAAGAGGGTAAGGCAGCGATGTTGATAGGGGACATGGACATAGCAAGGCCGATGATCCATGTTCAACAGTTTGAGGAAGATAAGCTGAGGGATAGAGAAGAGTTCTGGAACAAGAAGGCTAAGACAACAGGAAATGAGTCCGGGAAACAGAAGAGTAATACAAACCGGTCATCCTTTCAACACTAGAAAAATGGACCTGCTCCATCATCCGCTAGTGCACCAGCACCAAGGAACAGAGGTGAGTTCAATAATCAGAATTCTCAGAACTTCAAAGCTAGACCTGCACAGTCTCAAGGTAGTGTGGCACATGCATGTAATATGACTCCTCCATGTGCTAAGTGTGGTAGGAACCACCCAGGAGCATGTCGTGATGGCTCAACGAGTTGTTTCAAGTGTGGTCAGAATGGTCACTTCATGAGAGAGTGCCCTAAGAACAAGCAAAGTAATGGCAATGGGGGAAATAGATCCCAATCTTCTTCAGCAGCTCCACCAGACAGAGACGCACCTAGAGGAGCTACTTTAGGGACAGGCGGAGGAGCAAACCATCTATATGCTATCACCAGTTGCCAAGAGTAAGAGAATTCACCAGATGTTGTCACTGGTATGATAAAAGTTTTACTTTTGATGTATATGCTTTACTAGATCCAGAAGCGAGTCTATCTTTTATGACTCCTTATATTGCTATGAATTTTTATATTCTTCTTGAGCAACTTCTTGAGCCCTTCAATGTTTCCACAGCTGTTGGTGCGTCTATTCTAGCTGAGAGAGTTTATCATGATTGTACCATTTCTATCAATCACAAAGACACCATGGCTAACTTATTCAAGTTAGACATGGTAGATTTTGATGTTATTCTAGGTATGGACTGGCTTCATACTTGTTATGCCTCAATCGATTGTAGAACTCGAGTAGTTAAGTTTAAGTTTCCTAATAAGCCAGTTTTTGAGTGGAGGAGTAGTTAAGCAGTGCCTAAGGGTCATTTTATTTCGTACCTTCAGGCCAGAACGTTAGTTTCCAAGGGATGCATCTATCACTTAGTCCGAGTTAATGACTCTAGTGTTGAGACCCCACCTATTCAGTCAGTTCCAGTTGTGAGTGAGTATCCACAGGTCTTTCCAGATGATCTTCCTAGAGTCTCTCCTGAGAGAGAAATAGACTTCGGTATAGATATTCTTCCTGATACTCGTCCTATCTCTATTCCGCCATATAGAATGGCTCCAGCTGAGTTGAAGGAGTTAAAAGAGCAGTTGAAAGACCTTCTTGAGAAAGGTTTTATTCGACCAAGTGTCTCACCTTAGGGCGCTCCAGTCTTATTTGTGAGGAAGAAAGATGGTTCTCTTAGAATATGTATAGATTATCGTCAGTTGAATAAGGTTACTATCAAGAATAAGTATCCCCTTCCGAGAATTGATGATCTTTTCGATCAACTTTAGGGTGCCACTTGATTTTCTAAGATAGACCTCAGATCAGGTTATCATCAATTGAGAGTAAGAGAAAGTGATATCCCTAAGACAACATTCAGGACCCATTATGGTCATTATGAGTTCCTAGTCATATCTTTTGGTTGGATTAATGCTCCTGCAGCGTTCATGGATCTTATGAATAGAGTGTTTAAGCCTTATCCCGATATGTCTGTTATCATTTTCATTGATGACATATTGATTTATTCGAGGAATGGGGAGGATCATTCTAGTCATCTTAGAGTAGTTCTTCAAACTCTCAAGAATAGAGAGTAGTATGCTAAGTTTTCCAAGTGTAAATTTTGGCTTGAGTCTGTGGCATTCTTAGGCCACATTATTTCTGGTGATGGGATTCGAGTTGACACTTAGAAAATTGAGACAATGCAGAACTGGCCTAGACCCACATCTCCGACTGATATTAGGAGTTTCTTGGGATTGGATGGTTATTATAGGAGGTTTGTCGAGGGGTTTTCACCTATTTCATCCCCGTTGACTAAGTTGACTCAGAAGACAACAAAGTTTCAATAGTCTGAAGCTTGTGAGAAAAGCTTTCATTAATTGAAAACTAGGTTAACTACTGCCCAATGTTGACCTTACCAGAGGGTACGCAAGGTTTTGTGGTGTATTGTGTTGCGTCCAGAGTTGGACTGGGTTGTGTGTTGATGCAGAATGGCAAGGTTATAGCTTATGCCTCCAGACAGCTTAAGATTCACGAGAGGAATTACCCAACCCATGATTTAGAGTTGGCTGTATTCAGTCAGAAAGAGCTTAATCTCAAACATAAGAGGTGGTTGGAGTTACTCAAGAACTATCACATGATTATTCTCTATCAACCAAGTAAGGCCAATGTTGTTACTGATGCTTTCAGCAGGTTGTCTATGGGTAGTACTGCCCATATTGAGGAAGAAAAAAAGGAATTAGACAAGGATGTGCACAAACTTGCACGCTTGGGAGTCCGTTTATTGAATTCCAATGAAAGTGGAGTAGTGGTGATGAATGGGGCTGAATCATCATTCGTGTCAGAAGTCAAAGAGAAACAAGATCAAGACCCTATTTTGCTTGAATTGAAGACAAATGTTCATAAGTAGAAAGTAATGGCTTTTGAACAAGGGGGAGATGGTGTATTGAGGTATCAAGGTAGGTTGTGTGTACCAAAGGTGGATGAACTCCAAGAGAGGATCATGGAGGAAGCTCATAGCTCCAGATATTCGATACATCCTGGTTCCACAAGGATGTATTGTGACTTGAGAGAAGTCTATTGGTGGAGTAGCATAAACAAGTGTATTGCAGAGTTCGTTGCCAAGTGTCCAAATTGTCAACAAGTTAAGGGAGAAAACCAAAGGCCCGGTGGTATGGCCCAGAATATAGAGATTCTGGAATGGAAGTGGGAGATGATCAATATGGATTTTATTACTAGGTTGCCGCTGTCTCGCAGGCAGCATGATTCTACTTGGGTGATTGTAGATCGGATGAATAAATCAGCCCACTTTTTCCCGGTAAAGACTACCTATCCGACAGATGATTATGCCAAGTTATATATTCAAGAGGTGGTTAGACTTCACAGAGTTCTGGTGTCCATCATTTTAGATAGAAGCGCGCATTTTACTGCAGAATTTTGGAAGTCTTTCCAGAAAGATTTGGGTTCTAAGGTAAATTTGAGTACTGCTTTTCATCCTTAGACTGATGGTCAAGCAGAGCGTACAATTCAGACTTTTGAGGATATGTTGAGGGCATGTGTGATCGATTTCAAGGGTAATTGGGATGATCACTTACCTCTCATTGAGTTTGCTTACAACAATAATTATCACTTTAGCATCCAAATATCTCCCAACGAGGCTCTTCATGGGAGAAGATGTAGATCTCTTATTGGATGGTTTGAGGTTGGTGAGGCTGAATTGATAGGACCAGATTTGGTTCATCCAGCTATGGAGAAGGTGAAGACTATTCCAGGAAGGTTGAAAACAGCGCAGAGTCATCAGAAATCCTACAGAGATGTTAGGAGAAGATACTTGTAGTTTGAGGTGGACGATTGGGTTTATTTGAAGGTTTCACCAATGAAGGGTCTTATGAGGTTTGGCAAGAAGGGGAAGCTTAGTTCTCGGTATAGTGGTCCTTACAGGATATCCAAGAGGGTTGGCAATGTAGCCAACGAGTTGGAGCTACCGCTAGAGTTAGCAGCAGTCCATATGGTATTCCACATTTCAATGTTGAAGAAGTGTATGGGCGATCCTTCACTTATGATACCGACTGAAAATATTGGTATTAAGGACAACCTATCTTATGAGGAGATTTCCGTTCAAATTCTAGATCGTCAGGTTCGCAAGTTGAGAATCAAGGAAGTAGCATCAGTCAAGGTCTTACGGAGGAATACGTTGGTTGAGGAAGCTACTTGGGAGGCTGAGGAGGATTTGAAGAAGAGATACCGACATCTCTTTCCTTCCGGAGAAATTCCAGACCAAGGTAATGATTTCTGAAAAACACTACTGATATGCTATTGTTGTGTTAATTTGCATGTTGGGTGTTCGATTTGGTGTAGATGTTTCCACCCTCATTTCTGCGTAGAGTAACCTCATTCAAGGATGAATGTTCCCAAGGGGGATATATTGTAAATTTCCGTCTTAGAAAGAACTAATTTTAGCAAGAACCAATTTGGAAAGAGCCAAATTGAGAATTTTGCAAGTTATGCAAAGTTATGAGTTTGGGTCAAATTCAAACGACCATAACTTCCAGGACAGGAAGAGTTAGGTGGCACATAAGATATCAAATGAAAGGTTTTGGAATCCTCTTTCCAACGCCACTAAGTTTACTAAGTTTCGAGTTCGGATGAGGGAGATATGCACGTTTCAAATCAATCTATCTAGTTAAGAAAAGTTTACTCAAATTAGTGAGGGGTATTTTGGTCTTTTCCTTACCCCATCAGCTTAAAATATTTTTTAGTAATATTTTGCGGTCAAATCTGATTTGGGTCAGTTTTACAAATCCTAAATTACACTTACGGTTTGAGAAGAGAGTTGAAGAAGAAAAAATGGGAGAAAAAAGGGAAGGTGCAAGGCGTTCGTCAAGATTCTTGAGTTTTGTTGCGGATTTTCGCCAAGGGTTTGATCCTTAAGAGGTATGTGAGTTCTCATAGTGTTGGGTTCGTTCACCCACACGCCAATCATGTGATTTTATTGCAATTTCGTTCTCAAAGTTGAAGGATTTGAGTTCTTGATGAGTTTTCTTGAAGTTTTATTCGTTAATCTTGATTGTTGAGGTTTTGATGAGTTCTTGAGATGAATGTTAGAAATTTGAGGGTTGTTTGAGTAGATTTTTGTGTACTTATGATGGGTATTAGAATCAAAGTGAGTTGGGAAGAAACTATTCGATTCTAGGTGAATTAGGATCAGAAAACGAGAAATAAAATTTGTCGGCATTTCTGGGCAGGGGGCTGGCGCGCCGCACCAGCAGTGCACCAAAAAAAGTTCTTTGTATATTGTAGGTTGGCGCCCCGCGCCACTCAGTGCGCCAGGGTCGCCTGCCCCCACCCCTTTTCCGTCGTTTGGTCCGTCTGTGTTCTTTTAAAGGATACCTTCACTCGTTTCTGATTCTAACTACTCTAAACTACATCTAAACATCGAGAGATTATTCATAACCTTGAATTCATAATTTAAATTCAAGGTAGAGTTAAGAGTTAAGTCTTGAGAGTTCTTTCGAGTCATTTTGAGAAGTCTTTTACAATCTTTTAAAACTTGTTTTAAGACTTGAGTACTTGAGTATGAGGATGATCAAAGTTGAGTTTCATTTTTCAAAATGAATATATGGGAACTAAGTATTCCCCAGAGTTAATGTTTTTACATTTAAAATGAGGAGGAAACTGTGTTTTCCAAATGAGTTATGAGGAGTTTTGAGTACTATCACTTTTAAGAGAAATATTTTGAGTAATAATCTTAAAGTTGAGGATGAGGTCATGTTTTTAAACCTATGAGCTAAGTTATATTTTCGGAGTAGTATTGAGCACCGATATGGGGACGAGTTCAGATAACTCAAAGTCCTCATAAACCATGTAGCTAACGTGGGTAGAAAGGGTCATAATTTTTAGATGATTCCTTATTGTTTTTTAATCATAACTTAGTGGATCCACTTAGTTGAGGAGTTCTATACCCCAGCAAGGTATAGGACAGTTCTGGCAGCGTGGGTGAGATGTTGTATCATCACATAGCTCATAGTGATGGTTATCGATTAGAGAATCTCCCAAACAGAGTTATTTTGTACTTTTATATACAAACTGAGTTATCTTGTATTCTTAAATACATTGAGTTGTTATTTACTGTTTTAAAAGCTTTTCTTTATATCGCGTTATTGTCATTGCTTTTATATTGAATTGAGTTGAGATTGACTTGAGCTGAGATGAGGTTAGTTGTTTCTTCTTCTTCAGTTCAAGCTTATGTCATGTTTTTAATTTCCCCTTGCATGCTCGTACATTCCATGTACCGACGCCATTTGGCCTGCATCTTTCATGATGCAGATACAGGAAATCAGGATCATCAACCGGCGCTCCGTTGATCCAGTCGTGTTCCAGCTAGAGTTGGTGATCCTCCTTGCTTTCCGGAGGGTTAACATTGAGTTTACTTTTCAGTTTTATTATAGGATGTCGTGGTTTTTGTCCCGACGTCCATCTCAGTTAGTAGAGGCTTCATAGATAGATAGACAGTAGTAGTTCATATGTCTTTTTCATTTTCAGTTGTTAATGTTCTAGACTTGAGTTGCCTCTTTGGCCAGTTGAATGTTTTATTTCTAAAATATTCTGAGTTTATCCTTTGAGACATTTGAGTTAAAGTTTACTTTTGAGTTCTTATGTTGTCGAGTAAGTCTTCCGCTGAAAGTTGAGCCAGGACAAGGGTTCGCTTGGTTCCAGCAATGGTTCTCGAGTACCAGTCACGTCCGGGGTGTAGGCTCGGGGCGTGACACTAATTCTCTATTTTACTTTCTAAAAAAGAATTTTTTTCTCTCTCCTCAATATTATATTATTATTTCTATTTCATTCTTATTTTCTTATTCATAATATAAATATTTTCTTTCTTTTTTCCAAATATTCAATTTATATAATTTTCATATGATATAAATTTTATTTTAAGTTTTTTTTATTTAATATAAAATTATATTTTATTTTAAATTTCTAAATAATATAAATTGCAAGAAAATATTATATACAAATTAATGGACATTTCAAATAAAAGTGAAATCATTAATAAAATACAATTACATATACATTACATAAATACTCAACTTTTAAAATTATTATGTTGATCTATTAACGCATTACGGAAATCAAAATGAGCATCTTTGTCCTTACTTTTTACGTCTAGCTAAAAATTGTTCAAACCGTAGATTTTCATTTAAAAAGAATTACAAATATTAGAGATTTAATTAATGACCTTATATGAAAAATAATATGTTAATTACAAAGTAGTAGAAATAATAATAAAATAATTAAAAAGTGAAATAGAGAGTGTGAATAGTAGTTCTCTAAATTTGGAGAACTACTATTCAACTCTCTATAAATGGAGAATAAAGAGTGAAATGGAGGGTGGTTGGAGAGCTCATTCTCTATTTTGCTCTCCAGAATAGAGAGCAAAATAGAGGTCGTTTGGAGATGGTCTGAGTATCTATATTTTGGAGTTTGAAGCCTTGAGTTGTTAAAGCCTAACTTTTATATTAAAAAGTCTGAAGTTTGAACTCGAAGATTTAACTACTTGTTTGGAAGGCCACTTAAATTTGTAATATAATTTGGTGTAACTATTAATAAGGATGTTAAACAACCTAGTAATACATATTAATCATAAGACATATCTAGTGTAATTTCATAAGTGCAATCTGAGAAGGATAGAGTGTACACAGATCTAAATGAGGTAGAAATAATACATAATGAGTCAATTATTCCTTTATTATTCTCAGACAAACGATTCATCCAAGTAGGGAAAGAAAGGTGTGGCTAGTACAATGGCAATACAACCACTTTATTTAGGAATACGTAAATATATCTTGTGTAATACCACATACATATTGATGATAGAATTTAGACCATTCTACGACGTACGTATTTCTATCATCGTCTGTAAACAGTTTTTTTGGGTTAAAATCCTAACATGTATGAAAGGGTATTTTACAGCATCCAAAAACCTCCTGAGGAAATTCGACATATCGCACTGTGATAGGATTTCTGAGGAACTCACAAAGACATTCCCGAGTTTCCTCCTTCAACGTAGCGCAACATTCTGACTTATTCGACACAAACGTGGAGCTACACGGGCTCAGCTTCATGATATCGCACGGTGGCACTTGTGCTGTCACTAGCAATTCACCAAGAAAAAAGGCCATTGCCCCTACCAAAAGTATTGCAACAAAAGAAGTAGCCTTAGTCATATTTTTCAAAGTTTTGAAGAATTAATATTATAGTATATAGTAAGATAGACAAGTGAAGTAAAGGTGGAAAGCTAATGAAGGATGTGGTCTTAATTTATAGTGAAAAGTTTAATCTTAGGACAATAAATGGCCTATCATTGTTATTGACTTATCGTACTAATACTAAAGTTGATGAAAAATAGGATATATAGGTTGGTCCTACTAGAGATTGTGTGTTTGCCGGAAGTAAACAAACTACAAAATATGTCCTTATTGAAATAAAGAAAAGTCTCTCAGTTCTTTCATTCAGTTATTTCTCATCGGTTATATATATCCGTACATTTAATGTACTGATGTCATTCGACCTGCATCTTTTTATGATGCAGAAATAGGTCTTCAGGATCATCAACATGCGCTCCGTTGAGATCACTCTACACTCCAAATAGTTTTGGTGAGCCTCCTTGCTTTCCGAAGGACTTCACATTTACTTTCAGCCTAGTTGTTTTGAGGCGTTGTGGGTCTTGTCCCGACACCTATCCAAAAAATTAGAGCCTTCATAGATAATTAGATTTGAGGAGTCTCTCAGTATTTCCCTTTTATTTTGAGATGTTTAGCAAACTGTCTTATTTATAACATTGAGTACTTTCAGACATCCTTATTGAGTTTTACTTTGAGATTGATTTCTGTTCTAAGCCTATTATTGCTGGAGTGAGTATTCCGCTAAGTAGTCAGCCAGACCAAGGGTTTACTTGGGGATCAAAAATGGTTCTCGAGTACCGACCACGTCCAGGATGTAGGCTCGGGGCGTGACATTAAAACTCATATCTAACTTTTCTTATTGAAAACAAAATCTTTTCTGCATCCAAAAGTTCCGGTATTGTTTTCCTGAACTATACCAAAAAATTGCGTAAAGTTCTAGATGCGATAAGTATTTCCTTACGTGTAACTAGTTCCAAGGATATTGTTTCTTCTTCAACTATATCATTAATATTACTTTCTTCGGTGGTATCCATAATTTTAATTTCTAAGCTCTGGACTTTTGAATATGTAACGATTTCATCCGGATAATCCAACAAACTATTGACATCCATTTTATTGCGGTAATCGAGATCATTAATCATGACCTCATGTTCATGAATATCGTTTTCACAAGTGAGTTAATTCAAAATCCTTGAGGTTTCATTGAATCTCAAAAACACTCTTTAAATTGAAAAAATATTAATTTATCGATTGAATAGTATCTCTATGAAATAATAATATTTTATGATCCCGATAATATTAATTTAGAAAGATCTGTAATAATTTTTACTTTAAAAATAAACCTATTTCTTTAAAGTGTCACAATGAAATATAGTCATACATTCACTTATATAAATTTTAAATCTTGAATCCCTCTAACACTCATGTCCTTGTATATTTTCATTGGTATATATACGATTTTTAATCATCGTTTATTCTTTCACTCGATTTAGCATTGTTGTTTTTTGTAAGTGTTTTGAAATTGTTGCAACGAGGTCTTTGAAGCTTGTATATCCTTTGATCACTACTCCATCGATCGTGTAATTTATTAAAATGTTATTCACAAATGTATGCATATTGAATTTGAGGTTATTTCGTATTTGATTTTTTGTATTTGACGGGAAATAAATTGGTAATTTCAGTTACGTTTGATACACAAATTACCTTGATGTTGTACGTTTGAAAAAATTAGTGTCGTGATGTTTTGTAAAGTTAATTAATGACAGGATAAATTTCATAAATAGATAATATAGTAGTCTATTTAACTTGTACCTAATTAATATAGTCAAGTTTTCATTTATATAAAAACTAGAGTATGGCCACGAGCCCGATACGAAACATGAGTTAGTTTCGGATACATCACTCAACGTTCCGATACATCACGTACGTTCTAATACATCGCGTAAAATGATGTATCCAAATGATACATCGCGTAAAGTGATGTATCTGACCGATTCATCGCATAAAGTGATGTACCCGACCGGTACGTCCTTATTCTTCCTCCTCCTCCTTATTCTTTCTTCTTCTTCCTCCTCCTCCTCTTCCTCCTCTTCTTCTTCTCCATCTTCTTTTTAAAAAATCGACGTACCGCAAACGTGAAGCGTTTCGAGTAAATTATATATTAAAAGATTCGAAACATCAAGAGGATTTCATATCTAAAATTTGGGATTGTTTAGAGTTGATTGAGATTGAATAGTCAGTGTATACTTTATGTATAATCAGTTAATACACTTCATGTATTGCTAAGTTATATTCAGTTTTTTGAATGTATCATGATGTATAGTCGGTGTATAACTCATGTATAAGTAAACTATATTGTATCATCAGTGTATAATTTTTTTCATGACTTTTCACAAGCTATATGCTATAGTCAATATATACTTTCTATAATTTTTTTGCTATTTTTTTATGTAAATTAAAACATGACTATATTTATTGTAATTAACTAAAATGTCTCATTAATTTACAACCTAAATCCCTAATATAGATGTTTCGTTCACTTCTAAGTAGTAAGCTGCAAGTCCAAACCAAATTGGTGGCAAACATAACCATACCAACTTGATCCCATGTTTGCCTTTATATCTAGTAGTTTTTAAAATATTATTTATTTGATTTTTCCATTTTCATTTTTCAAAGGTGTGAATATTTGACTAATAATTTGTGGTGATTGAAGTGGTATGATAATAGCTTTCTCAACATCTATCAAATTTCGTGTAGTTTTGTGAAACATGTGGCTATTATGATTATATTATTAAAGAGTTAAATAAGTTTTGAGATAATTAAATTTAATTTTCCTACCGTTGCTTAAAGATGATTCACATCAAACCACAAAAAAACACTAAGAAGATCAAAAAAAAAAAAAAATTTAAAAAAAAAACCAAGAAACTCGAAGTTGAGAAACCTGACTATTATCGATTTGATATGATTTATAAATATAAAACCCAATATCTTTAATTTAATTTGATATCTGAAAAATCTAATTTATGCACACTCCTACAGTCCTACCTAAACGTATGAATTTCATATGAGAAGGTGGTCCTCCTGTAGACATTGAAATTTTATGGGACTTACAAGACGTGTTCAATTCGAGTTGGGACTCTACAAGATGTGTTCAATTCCAATTAGAAGTCTTGGATGCTACTCAACCCTAAACCCTAGTTCAATACCCCTATATAAATTGTACTATATTCCTTTGAAAAGGTATCTGGAAAGAGAGATCCAAATCTAGAAAATACCAGAGATCTCGAATATCTCAAATATTCCACAAACTTATGGAATATTCATAAAGAGATCAAATCCAAATCATCTTAATTCGAGAAATACACCACTAACGGCCCTCGAATTATGTAGATCAAGTCCAAATCATCTTAGTTTGAGAAATACGCCATTAACGGCCCTCAAATTATGTAGATCAAGTCCAAATCATCCTAAGTCGAGAAATACGCGACAAACGGTCCTTGAATTATGGATAAATATCTTATGAGAGAAGAATCAAGGGATCAACAGAATTGTACCCGCAATCTTTATCAATAAAGTTATGTTTCTTCTTATTTTATTGTGATTGTAATTTATTTTCTGTCACTTTAAAATTTGTTGGAAACACCTCCATTTTATAACGACGAGACATTAATTAGGAAACATATTACACTAAGGCCTTTGAAACAACTCGATCAAAAAGACAAAACCCCTTAACTTTATTAGGTATGCTTGTTCCTCTTGTGAAAAAATGGTATTTTTCGATTTTAATTTGTTTATCTAATTTTTTTATTTTTTATAGTTCATTTTAAAAAGGATGTCTCTTTCCTATTTCGCCAACTCCTTAATTACAACTTTTCAGGTGACATATTTAAAATTACAAGATTAAAGAACATTTGGTATAATTTGTATATCATTAGTTTAAGATCAGAAAATTCATAAGTTTTCTTTATTTTTTAAAACTCGTTGTCATGTCTAAACCAAACAAACGAATTGTAACGTATGAAGTACTTTACACTAAAGAAAAACATCATAAATCTAGGGTATCTTCGAAATACGTAACAAAGAGCTAGCAAGATTCAATATATATGTATCATATCATATATATATATATTCCTTATTCTTAAACACAAGATTTATCCAAGTAGGATATAAAAGTTTTATATTAAAATAACATCATATATCATCCAAAAGAAGTTACTGGAGAACTTTAATAATTCACAAAAAAAATAAAAATATACAACTTACCAGTGATGAAAATTAATCAAGAAAATTGAACTAACAACTAAATTAAGAATTGGTAGTTAAAACAAAGAAAAATTATACACAATCAATATAAAGTAATATAGAAGTATCAAAATTTGTAGTCAAAGGTCAATAGGAAAATGTTGAAACGACATTCAAAACAGAAACAATAATAGAACAGTCTCACCGGAGAAATAATATCCAAATCGGTCCAAATCCAATCAAGCAGTAACAACAAAACATTGCTAATAATAACATCAAACAACTGAAAATATACACAAACATATTTAAAAAACAAAATAGAAAAAGAAAAGGGTCACCTTAGTGTAGTATTTTTTATCTAGATCTCATCGTTTTGTTGTTCGTCGGAGCTTGGAGCAGTAACGGTGGTCCGGCTATTTCATTGATCGTTCTCCGGTGTTTAGCTTCTGGTTGTGGTGTTCAGGAGCTTGAAACCTCGTCCAATACCTGCAAAAAAAAAACAAAAAAAAAATTGAAAGGGGGACGGGGGAAGGTGTTGTTAAGCTCCGGTTCAACGGAGCTTTGAGCTGCTGCCGGTGTTCGCGACTGTTCTTGGGCAGTTTTGAGGTCGGAGCTTCTGTGTAACGACTCAAACCGTCGTTAGTTAGGAAAGACAAAACATCGGGGAAAAACTGGGCCAATCATCCCGCCAGAGCGGGCCAGATGCCGCTAGGGCGGCGGCGCTCCAGCGGGATAGTTCGCGCCAGAGCGGGACAGACGGGACAGAACTTAAATGATGCGAAACCTTATTTTCTCCTTTTTTCCTAAACACCAAAAAAAGGCGAGGATCACCCCAGAAATCCTCAAAAGGCTTCTCTAGGCTTGGGAAAGAAGGAGGAAGAGATTTTTAGCACAAGGATGTCGATAGCTTGCGAATTTCCGGTCAAAAAATCCACAGTCTCGTCGTTCGGAAGCCAGGATTAGGGCTACGGATCCCGTGCAGCTGCATGGAACCCAGGTAGGCTAGGTTTATTAATTGAGCAGTTGTAAATCCGCGATCCACTGCGTAGCATATTGATAATTGATGGTAGAATTCATTCATAGGCTTTCGTGCACCGAAAAAGGGGCAGTCGCACATGTATTTAGTTGTCCCATCTGGATTATACCGTAGGAGGAAGCATAGTCGTGTGAACTAGGGTAGGTGATGGTTTCATTTCATGTTTTGCGTGATTTATGTTGGTAATTGCTTCATGGTAATGCATGTATGTTTGTGAATGAAGTCTGTTGATCAAACCTAATGAAATGAGTATGAATGAACAAATGCATGCCAGGAACCTAATACTTGATTGAATGATTATGAGTATGTTCATTATGGGTGTGATCGTGATTGTGCTTATTGGATCGGGTGTCACGTACCGACACATATTCATGCAATGGATTCGGTGTCACGTTCTGACATACTAACATATATTAGATCGGGTGTCACGTACCGACACACATACATATATTGGATCGGGTGTCACGTACCGACACACATACATGCATTGAATTGGGTGTCACGTTCCGACACACTATCAGTTTGGGTGTGGGTTCCATGAGAGGACCATTGAATTGTTGTATCTGCTTGTAGTGAGAATGTGGAATTGTACGCCCTAAAATGATGACTGTATTGTATGTTCCATATATGTATGTTTACCATGTAGTGTTTACTTGTTATATCTCGTTAATGAATGAACTGTGAATGGCCAAGACCATTTGGGGAGGTGGTATAGTAAGCGCAGACTAGGGTCCAGGTGTACTATGTGATACTTGAGAGTAGTGGTCTGTGTTCGTAAAGCATTGAATTGGGGCTGGAGTTATGTCGTGAGTGGATGGCTAGGTTGGTAGTGGTTACCTCCGAAATTGCCTCTAAAAAGTAGAATGGTTAAGTTATGATCAAGAACGGGGCGAGTAAGGGGTTAAAGACAAGTGTACTAGCGTATGTTAAAATATCCGGGAATACTAAGGGTAGGAAGATATAAAGGTGGAGGAATGAAGGGTCTTATTGCATGTTTCCTGCTAGTCAATTTTTTATATTATGCGGTGGGTATCGGCTTGACTGATGATGCCTACCAGTACGTGTGGTTTGTACTGATACTACTCTTGCTATGCCTTTTTGGCATAGTATGGTTGCAGGGTCAATGATGTTTCATAGGTGAAGACGAAGACAATCTCCAACAGCTTCTATTTTTCCTTCATCTAGTGGGAGCTGTGTCAGTTTTACTGTATTTTCTACCTTATAATCTTAGAAGTTCTTGTACATGTTTAGACTAGATCCCTAGGGGTGTTAATTACTTTACAAGTTTTAACTTTGAACCGTTTTAAACTCTTTGTTTTATAAAAATCTCTATGAGTCCTCTTCTATCTTGGTTTTCTTAATTTTCTACATTTTTATAAAGTTTGGAAATTGAGGATTCTCCTACTTAGGTGTTAGAGTAGGAGCCCGCACGGCCCGATGGGTTGGGTCGTGACAAATTAGTATTAGAGCCCAGGTTACCGATCTCCTAGTAAAAGAGCAAATGTGGAATAGACTCCTGCGGATGGGTGTGTTGACGTCTACATCTAATCTTCAGGAAGCTATAAAGCATTCTAGGAGGTCGTCCATTTCTTCTCTCCTTTCGTGCAAGTTGTCGCTTGTGGTACGAGTTGAGTCCAATTGGTATCTCCCAATTTCAATTGGTATCTCAGCAAAGTGAACTGGACGCCGTGGTCACGGCTGAAGGGACACAAGCAACGTAAATTGGAACTGAGAAGGTTCCAATTGGTATGTGGCCTTAGAGGCTGTATAAATGCATGGATGATCAGTAATGGTCATCCATGGAGCGAATTAATTAATAAATTTTGACTTGTTTGTGAGTTATAGCTTGAAAACTGTGAATGTGTGTATATTATTATCTGAAATAACTGTCGGTGTGAAAGGTGTATTACTTGGATGCTATGATATGATTATGTGCACAATATTGCTTGTCTGGAGTTCGATGTGCGCAATATGTTAGCCTAAATGTTTGAAAACTATGCGAGTTATGACTTCTTGAGTTCATAAACTTGTTGTCGGAAAGAGAGTCATCACTGGGTTAGGTGCAAGGGTCTAGATAAACTACGAGGTGATTTAAAAAATAAAATCTGGACGTGTGTTGCGACCGACTATAGCTGTGTGAGTATATTGGCATAGTCTGGGGATGTGCATGGTTGTGGTGTTGAATTAACGGGAATGGATTCTGGAGTTTGTACCGTTGGGTTGACTCGGGGTCGACAATGACCATCTTAGCTAAGAGGATTATCCTAAATGCTTAGTTATAGCCTGGGAATCAAGGGGAAAATTTTAGAAACGGGAAGAACCACAAGAAATTGTTGACCTGGGGACTGTTCCGTCAGAGCCGTTGGGGCAGGATAATTCCCGCCAGGGCGAGACCGCCAGAGCAGGATCTCTCCCGCCAGAGCGGGACAGGGCGAGACAGAATCTCAGCCCTGTCTCCCCTGTTTTTCCCTAGTCACACATATGAACCCAAATCGTACATGGTACAAATCCCTGCAAACCGCATTCAATACCCAGCAATAGAACATAAGTTATAATCACCTAGCTTCTAAACAATAACTGTGTTAACAGCAAAAACCAGCATCCATGTGCTTACAAAAGTATAAGGAAAAATAAAAGTGAAATGAAATATTGTTCATTACATGCCCGAGAGGGGCGAAACCAAATCAGGAACCCTGAGAATGGGAAGTGTCGCTACCTGACTCCAGGTCCTCTGGGGCCGTCTCGCTAGTCCACACCTCGCTCA
Organism: Solanum etuberosum; assembly: GCA_029582245.1. Taxonomy (NCBI): domain Eukaryota; kingdom Viridiplantae; phylum Streptophyta; class Magnoliopsida; order Solanales; family Solanaceae; genus Solanum; species Solanum etuberosum. The sequence goes on along the minus strand of JAJONR010000246.1, from coordinate 79,381 downwards.
ACCAGGGGAACTCCCAAAAGTCCTCCGGCTCGAGCCTGGGAAACTCCCTCTAGGGGGTGACGCAAGAGAAAATGACCTTAATGGCCTTCCACATTCGGCCCATCAGACGATCCCTCTCTAGACGCTTCTTCCTCTTAAATTGCAGCTGGCGGCGGAGCATGTCAACCTCGAGGGCAGTGGAGGGTGGAACTAGAGTCGAGGCGCTAGGATAAGAACTTATCAATCTCCTTCGAACGACCGTCAGGTCCTCCTCCACACGAGCACCTGATAGTGGGGGCTGGGACTGGGTAGGGAGAGTGTCGTCATCATCATCATCTTCCCCTCCTTCGTCATCCGCCTCTGCCGCCGCTTGGCTGCTACTGGCCCTGTCTGTCTTCCTCCTCTTACTCCCGGAAGTGGAAGCCTGTCTAATAAAAAGATGGTGGAAAAGGGACTCCATGGGAAGTAACTCGTCGGTGTCCAAGAGAAGAACCCCGCACACTTACACATCACTGTCACTAGCCCAGGTAGGAAGAATGCCTTCTTGTTGCCCCGGTAGAACATCTTCCACTCAGAAATGATCTGTGCGCCCATGTTTAGTCCGATCCCCTGTATAGCACACGCCACCACTAGATCCTGGGAGAAGGTCACGTCGGTACGATTGCCCAACGGGCGGATCCTCCTGGTAACCAAGTGTAGCCACCTCTTAGCATCCGGTGACCAGTTGGCACTGGTGATGCCCTCCGTAGTAGCCCAGTAAACCGGGTCCCGGCGCATACGCTCCACCAGTGTATCCCTCAACCAGCTGAAGTCCATCTCTCTCAGCTGAGCCTCAAACTTCGTGTTGGGGACCTCTGGCACCTCGAGCACCTCATTAATGAATTGAGTGTTCAGGGGGATGTCAACTCCCCATATGTGGATGGTGGGGTGAGGATCGTCCCAGCGGACGGTAGGTAGGATGGCATAGAACTCCCTCACCCATGTAGAATGCGCTTCAAGGGGAAGCCTCTATCAGCGGGCCCCATCCAAACTCCATCAGCCAGGCATAAAAGACAGGCGCCTTTTCTTCTAGGTTCTGCAAGTGAAAACCGCTCTCGCAACAGAACTTGGTGTTCCGGTGATCGTGGTACCTTTCCCGACTTGCTGCATCGGGAAACCGGACAAAAGGTAGATGTTCCTTGTTAACTGCAGCCATAGTAAGCAAACCTGCAAAATTTAGTAAATGAACACGTTAAAACTCCCTGGGATCAGGCAAGATTGGCTAAGAAATAGAAATTTTCTAATTGAAGTGGCCAAAGGCACTGCCCCACTGAATCCCACCACAGCGGCCTAAATCCCGCTACAGCGGGATGAAGCAGGCCACTACAGCGGGATGAAGCTCAGACGCGATCATGGCACCCCGTCATCCCCAAAACCTCATTTTCACAGAATTACAGTAGATCAGAGTCTATAAAGTACCCTAGAACCTAGATATGCAATTATTCTAGCAAAATAACCCCTAAATGGTGTCCGAATCCAAGTTTTACACCAAGAAACTATTAAACTTCCCCCACACTTTTCGGAAGTGTTTCGACTGTATTTTCACAAAATCCTTATGCTCAGAACGTTGTAGAGACGTTGTAAATGTAAGGGAAGTGTCCATGCTACGTTATTCTAGCAAATCAGGCAACCTATTTTCACAATTTTGAATAACCACCTGAAGGCCCTTCTAATCAATTAATTAACGTCATGCAATCGCAGTTAAGTAAGTAATGAAGTAAATAGCTTGAGGAATGAGAACTTTACCTTGAAACTGACGATCGGAGTGAAGTGTTTGAGAGGGTTTTGAGAATTTTTGAATGAGAGAAGGGAGGAAATGGGGAAACCATTCCCCTTTCCCCTATTTACTATACTGATATCCTCCTACAGCGGGCGGTTCCTCGCCACAGCGACTCCACCTCAGTGGGAAGGCTGCCACTCTGGCGGGGTTAGGCTGTGGAGTGGGACGCGTTTCTTTTCTCCATTTGTTGCCTCATTTCCCTATCCGGTCCATTGAGTATAGAACCTTTCGTGTTTAAAAATTTAAAAGCCACCATCCTCCGTGATTCCGTAAGGGGCCGATCCATTAGTTTAGAAGCACTCTGAGAGGGACTCGTGTCTATCCCTTCACTGGTCGTTCGGGGGCGAACGAGGGGTAAATTGGTATCTATTGTAACGACCCACACCATCGTTATTTAGGACAGACAAAACGTTGGGGAAAAACTAGGCCAATCATCCTGTAAGAGCGGGCCAGATGCCGTTAGGGCGGCGGCGCTCCAGCGGGATAGTTCACGCTAGAGCGAGACGGACGGGACAAAACTTAAATGATGCGAAACCTTATTTTCTCCTTTTTTCCCTAAACACCAAAAAGAGGCGAGGATCACCCTAGAAACCCTTAAAAGGCTGTTCTAGACCTATGAAAGAAGGAGGAAGAGATTTCTAGTACAAGGATGTCAATAGCTTGCAGATTTCCAATCAAAAAATCCACCGTCTCATCGTTCGGAAGCCAGGATTGGGGCTATGGATCCTGGCAACTACGTGACGCCTATGTAGGATAGGTTTTTTAATTGAGTAGTTGTAAATGCGTGATTCACTGCGTAGTATAGTGATAATTGATGGTAGAATTTATGTGTAGGCTTTCGTGCACCGAAAAATGGGCAGTCGCACAGGTATTTAGTTGTCCCATACGGATTATATCGTAGGAGGAAGCCTAATCCTGTGAACTAGGGTAGGTGATGGTTTGACTTCATGTTTTACGTGATGTATGTTGCTAATTGCTCCATGGTAATGCATGTATGTATGTGAATGAAGCCTGTTGATCAAACATAATGAAATTTTTCTGAATGAACAAATGTATGCCAAGAACCTAATACTTGATTGTATGATTATGAGTATGTTCATTATGGGTGTGATCGTGATTGTGAATGTGCTGATTGGATCGGGTGTCACGTACCGACACATATTCATGCATTGGATCGGGTGTCACATTCCGACAAACTAACATATATTGGATCGGGTGTCACGTACTGACACACATATATATATTGGATCGGGTGTCACGTACCGACACAAATACATGCATTGGATCGGGTGTCACATTCCGACAGACTAACAGTTTGGGTGTGGGTTCCATGAGAGGAACATTGAATTATTGTATCTACTTGTAGTGAGAATGTGGAATTGTACATTACCCTAAAATGATGACTGTATTATATGTTCTGTATATGTATGTTTACCATGTAGTGTTTACTTGTTATATCTCGTTAATGAATGAACTGTGAATGGTCAAGCCCATTTGGGGAGGTGGTATAGGAAGTGTAGACTAGGGTCCAGGTGTACAATGTGATACTTGAGAGAAGTGGTCTGTGTTCGTAAAGCGTTGAATTGGGGGTTGGAGTTATGTCGTGAGTGGATGGCTAGGTTGGTAGTGGTTACCTCCAAAATTGCCTCTAAAAGGTTGAATGGTTAAGTTATGATCAAGAACGGGGAAAGTAAGGGGTTAGAGACAAGTGTACTGGCATATGTTATAACATCCGGAAATAGTAAGGGCAGGAAGATATAAAGGTGGAGGAATGAAGGGTCTTAGTGCATGTTTCCTGCTAGTCAATTTTTTATATTATGTGGTGGTATCGGGTTGACCAATGATGCCTACCAGTACGTGTGGTTTGTACTGATACTACTCTTGCTATGTTTTTTGGCATAGTCTGGTTACAGGGTCAGTGATGTTAGGGGAAGATGAAGACAATCTCCAACAGCTTATATTTTGCCTTCCTGTGGTGGGAGCTGTGTCACTTGTACTGTATTTTCTACCTTGTAATCTTAGAAGCTCTTGTACCTGTTTAGACTAGATCCCTGGGTTTTTAATTACTTTATAAGTCTTAATTTTGAACCGTTTTAAACTCTTTGTTTTATAAAAATCTCCATGAGTCCTCTTCTATCTTGGTTTTCTTAATTTTCTGCATTTTAAGAATGTTTGGGAATCAAGGGTTCTCCCACTTAGGTGTTAGAGTAGGTGCCTGCATGGCCCGGTGGGTTGGGTCGTGACATGCTGTGGTCTGGAGGTGATTTTCAGGTGTGTTTCTTGTGGCTGTTAGCCGGAAATTATAATAGAAAAAGGAAGGGGGTTTTGGAACTGGTTTGGAGAAGAAACGGGAAGGAAAAAATGGGGTTTTGGGGTCTGGTTTGGCTGTTATTTGCTGGCAGCGAAAAGGGAGGGGAAGGAGGCTGTTGTAGTGGTGGTTTTATGAGGAAATGAGGTGGGGTTTTGGGTGGTGCACTCGCCGAATTTCGGCGGAACTTCGGTGAGCTTGTCACCGAAAAATTATGAACACTAAAAGAAATTTCTGAAGACTAAAAAATCTGAAAATTACTCCTAAAATCTTTTCCACCACCACTAACTTAATGACCAAGAAATAGCTTAAATAGAAAAACGAAAACCACCTATAGTACAATACCATTATCTTAAAACTGTTGGTCAAAACCACTAGTTAATAAAATATCAGTGTATGAAATCATATCCATATTTGAATAAATTTCTAGATTGTGCAAAATATCAAAATGAATATTAACAAATGTAAAAAATAAAATAAATATTAAAAAATGTAATGAATGTAACCAATGGCATGTAAAAAAATGTAATTTAGCAGAAATAATGATTTAATTAAAATGAAAAAATATTTGAACGTAGTCAACCGGCTGTGACAAAAAATAATGTAATTAAAATTAACTGATAAAAAATCCTGAAATTTTGACAAATAAGGATAAAGATCGATAAATTTATTAAAATTATAAAAAATGTATTTTGAACTATTGAATAAATAAAACATAAAAGTTATGAATTTTGAAAATGTTAGGCCAAAATTGGGTGTGAACAATGAGCAAGAGGGTTCTCCCGATGTTGTTACCGTTATGTTGAAATTCTTTCACTTTGATGTTTATGCCTTGCTTGATCCCGGTGCTACTTTGTATTTTGTGATGTCGTATATGGCTATGAGGTTTGATGTTCTTCTGGATGTGTTGATAGACCCTTTTTCTGTTTCTACATCTATTGGCGAATCTATTGTGGCTAAGTGAATCTATAGAAATTATCCTGTCTCTTTATCCCATAGAGTCACAAATGTTGATCTTGTAGAGCTTGATATGTTAGATTTTGATGTTATTCTTGGTATTGATTGACTTCATTCTTGCTATGCTTATTGAATGTAGAACCCGAGTGGTTAAATTTCAATTTCCTAATGAACCTGTTCTAGAGTGGAAAAGGGGGAAATTCTATGTCTAAGGGTCAGTTTGTTTCTTGTCTTTAAGCTAGAAAAATGATTTCTAAGGGTTGCATATATCATCTTGTTCGGGTTAAGAATATGGATTTTGAAACCCCTACTCTTGAGTTGGTCCTCGTCGTAAATGAGTTTTCGGAAGTGTTTCCCGATGATCTACCCGGTGCTCCTCCTGAAAGGGAAATAGACTTCTTCTCCTAGATACACAACCTATATTTATTCCTCCTTACTGTATGGCTCTGACATAACTTAAGGAATTGAAAGAGCAATTGAAGGACTTGTTGGATAAGAGTTTCATCCGACCGAGTATCTTTTCATGGGGTGCTCTTGTCTTATTTGTTCATAAGAAGGATGGTTTACTTCACATGTGTATTGATTACCAGAAATTGAACAAGATTACCGTTAAGAATAAATATCATCTTCCATGGATAGATGATTTCTTTGATAAACTCCAAGGAGCGAGTTACTTCTCTAAGATCGTCCTCCGATCGGGTTATCACCAATTGAGGGTGAAGGAAGCTGACATCTCGAAGACGGCTTTTCGAACTCGGTGTGATCATTATGAGTTTTTGGTAATGTTGTTTGGTTTGACTAATGCTCTGGCTGCATTTATAGACTTGATGAATAGAGTGTTTCGATAATATCTTAACATTTTTGTGATTATGTTTATTGACGTCATTCTAATGTGGGTGAAATCTGATTAGCCCAGTGTTGCCCTGATTGCATGATTTTTCCGAATGATAGATGGAGTTACGACTTTCTTAAAGGAAAATAGTCAATTTGAGTAATATTTAGTCATATTGGGGGAAGTCTGAGTACCCATGGGTAGAAAAAAGATGTGGGTAGATTGTATATTTGATTGGGAACTGGGTATTGTTGCCTATTGTGATTTATTTCATAAAAATAGGCATTGGGCTTAACATTGCATGTTCAGCGAGCTTGTCTTAGCTCACCAAGACAGTTAGGTGAATCGCCGAATAAGCCCCAACCTGCCTTTCTTGAGTGAATATATGACCTGGGTACTGTTCCATTTGGAAAGCTTGTCTTAGTCCACCAAAACTCACTCGGCGTATCGCCAAATGGGAGTGGACATCGCCCTTTATGCCTATTCTCTTTGATTTTACACTGTCACTTTTGGAGGACTTGTCTTAGACCAGCGAAACCAACTCAGCCAATCACCCAGTTGGAGTTGACTCCAGCCAATGTGCCTGAGTTCTTTGAAATTGTCTTTTGTCCATTTCCGTGAGCTCACCTGAGCTCGCCTAACCTATTAGGTGGACTGCGTTCCTAGTAGGCTAGCCTTAGAACATTTTTGAACTGTATTTTATTTTGGGTTTTGATTTCAACTAACCTTCACCAAAGCTATATTTGTATGATTGTGCTTTGCAGACAATGGCTAGAAAAAAAGGGAAGCGGGTTGTGATTTCTAATACGGAGACTCCTCTACCCCTCCTCCTCCAAAAAGGCCTAACCTGCTGGCAGACCACCTTCCAGTAGGCGAGCCTCAGAAAATTTTTGAATTGTCTTTTTTTTTGGATTTTTAATTTCAACTAACCTTCACCGAATCTATGTTTGTATGATTGTGCTTTGCAGATAATGGCTAGAAAAAAAGGGAAGCAGATTGTGACTTCTGATACGGAGTCAGAAAGAGACTCCTCCACTCCTCTTCCTCCAAAAAGGCAAAATATGATAGTAAGAAATGATCCTTCTCAACAACAAACAACTCTACGGTTCTTTTGTGCATGAAAATGAGCAATCAATAAAAGGGGTTGTGAGGAAAATGACTGACATACGATCAAATTTTTTACAACCTTCTCAAGCCCAAGCACTCACTTCTCCAGTTCTCCTGATTATTTCTCCAAGAGACTTCAACAGGCTCAAGGCTGCTGGAGAGAGAACAATTCTAGAGGAGCGGTGAATCTCTCTAGATGGAGTGGTCATTGAGTATTCGACCATCTTGGACATGATCAAATTTCATAGGTTCAAGAAGTTCACAAGACCTTGACCTCATTATGTCCCAGTATGGGTACGAGAGTTCTATACAGCCTACACAGAGGCTCTACCAAAGAAGAGGAAGGGTACAATCTGAAAGCCCTTATAAGAAGTCAAAGTTCGTGGATAGATGGTGCAATGTCATGCTGGAAAGATTAATGAGATAGTGGGTAAAAGGGCACAAGTAATGCATATTTCAGTCTTAGATTAAACAAGGGTTTAGAGGACTTGAAGGGTTGGTTGGCTCTGATCAGTTCTGATGTCTCCTCGCCATGGATTGTTGAGGGAGAGAACATTGAGAAGAAAGTTATGAATGTAGCCTCTAGAGTCCATCATCAGTAAAAACATTATTCCTTCTCTTAATGACTCCATCCTTTGGTATCCAAAAGCTTTACTAGTTGGGAGCATCATGGATAGAACGCAAATCAATATTGGTGGATTTATTGATGATGAGATATTAATGAGGGTCAGGCAAGAGCATACCTTACTTCCATTCTAGTTTTTTTCACACAACTGTGTGAAGAGGATGGACTTTTGTTTTGGTTGAAGCCTGATTTGCAGATCACCCCAACCTCCTTCAATAACATCCGGAGGAATTAAGGCTGATTATCTACGAGGCAATGTAGCTTGGAGGAAGCCGCCACCACCAGACACTATGCCTGTAGTTGATCTAACAACACTTGCTGGTGAGACCACTCCATTCGCTTCTTCTATGGAGCTAGCAGGTATATCCCAGCCTACCTCAGTACCTTGTACTTCCACTACTGTTGTTGCACCTGCCAATGCTCCTATCTCCTGTCCCTCTTTTACCCAGGCCATGGTTTATCAAGTTGGCAATATTTCTCGGTTTGGAAATGCGAGGGTTGAGAATGATTTTCCCAAGACGATTGATCGGGCTATTGAGGTTGCTTTAGCTCTATTGAAGGTTAGGTTGACTCAGTTTGAGGTCACTATTGAGTCACATGGTGTGAGGTTGGATAACCTTACTGCTAGGTTAGAGGCCCATGGGAAGGCTGAGGGTAGTTCGGCTGTGCTAACTTCGATGAGTAGGGAGCTCGATAATTTGAGGACTGATGTAGACCAGCTGAGGTCTACGGATATATCGATACTATGGGGTGAGGTTCCCCTACCTGATGTGCCTGAGTTTGTGCCCCCAGTTAAGACTAGTGGTGAGCTTTCTCAAAGTGTGGCTGAGAATCCAAGTAGGTGTGATGTAGTTGTTGATGCTGGTGATGTGAGAGAGGATGATAGGGCCGATGATGATTTGGCCAAGGAGACATATGAGGAGGAGGTAAGGAGGGAGAAGGATAAATTGTGGATAGCTATGACACTGATTGAGCTACATGACCTTAATGAGATGATGGTCGATGCTACACTGGCGAGATCCCTTGTGGAAACCTCCATAGTTGGTACCAATGGAGTCTCTTCAGACTCTATTATTCCTCCTAGTGATGTGCCAGACACTGATGCCTAGGTTGAGCCTCCAATGATCATTTTTTCGGGCACTAATACCCAGGATGATGCCAATCCTACCTACACTCTAGATGAGAGCACTCCACAGGCATAGCCTGTCAGAGGGACTTTTACCTTTCCTTCTGTAGTCTTTTACTTTATTTTGCATTGAGGACACTGTTATTTCATTTTGGTAGGGTGAGGGAACTTGTGCCAATATTCCCTTTTTATAGTATTTTGATACTTTTAGTTTATATTTGTATGATTTTAGTATTTTGTTTGTTTCTATTATAGCGGTTTGATTGGTTTATCTCATTTTGTCTTTCTCTCAATTTTCTTTTGCCCTATGTGTTTTGGAAATTATTGAAATGCTTGGGTTTTCATTGATAATAATTTGAGGAACGATTTCAATATCGATGTCAAATAGTACTCATTATGAGCATTATGTTTAGTGTTTGTGTTGCAAAAAGAAATCATGGTTGTACTTCTGAATGATCTTTTTGAATCTTGTGTTAACTAGTTGCGTTTTGATTTGAGTCTTGCAATGAACATCACACGTAAGCTTTTGATATTTTTGAGTTGTGCTAAATGATTGTCTTTAAAGTGATATGTGTGGTGAGGTTTTACTTGGAAGTATGCCTGTGGAATCCTAGAATTTTCCTTGTTAGTTGAATCGTCTGGATTTGGTAACTGTAAGGAATGATCTTGGGCATAAATTTTGAGAGGGAACCCAAATTTTCATATCCTTTTTGTGACTACTTTGTGAGGGTATGCAACCATTTTGACACCATTTGAGCCTAAACCATTTGTTGACAACTATATTAAAACCTCTTGAACCAAATTTCCCTTAACTTCTCACCTAAAATCCTTTCCGAAGCACTGGTTTGTTTGAATAGTCGACTTAGGCCAAAATCCTAAGTTAGGGGCGTGGAGAGGAAGGAGGAAGGAAAACCAAGTGAAAGACAAAGAAAGATGAATTGAGACTCAACTTTGAAGTGTGTTACAAAAAGAAGAAACCCCTCCATTTAAAAAAAATAAAAGAGATTGTGATGAACAACCTTTGAAAATGAAAATGAAAAAGGGAGTTTGGTGAAATAAAAAGGGGTTTCCAATAAAATGATTGACAAGTCAAAGTTGAGTTGTCAAATAAAAAAGAATGAAAAGGACTTGAGAAGAGGTGAAGATGATTGCAACAATGCTTTGAAAAGGTGAAGTCCCTGAGCCAAATTGACCATACCTGAACCCTCCGCCCCATTACAAGCCTAAAAGACCCTTGAGATCTGGCATGAACTAGGTTGTGTGATGATTGAAAAATATAAGTAAACCTATGGTATGAAGCTTGCATGTATTTCTCTTTTTGGGGAGTTAGAGTTGTATTGATTCCTAACTTCTTTATTGATTTGCTTTGTGAGAGCATGTAATCGTTCTTGATGCGAGGGAACTTGAATGCATTTGTTCAAACATGGTCATGCTTTAGTTTAGAAGCTATAGTGAGCTTGAGCTTGGTTTAATATCGGGTAGTAATCATTTAAAGCTTTTTGATCATGATTAAGTGTCTCATGTTATTGAGAGTAGTCTTGTAATGGCACTTGCATGGTAGATCTTATTGAGAACTGTTTTAGACACCCTTGTTGAACTAATTATGTTCTTGATTTACTTGAGAACAAATAAAAGTTTAAGTTGGGGGTGTTGATAAGTGGTGGATTTACACTAATTTGAGGTCTATTTAGTTCAACAATTAGTATCTTCAATGTCTAATTATGCCCTATTTTGATGATATTTTGATGATTTGCAACTATGAAGACTAAGGGACAAGACAAGGATGAATGTTTGAAAGAACGGCCCAAACAATGGAAAGAAGTGTAAATTCCACATTGTTGATCACCTAACAATAAGGGCGGATCGACCAATTGGCATGACCTCACACAAATTGACAGTGCTCAACACTTGAATTAATTGAGATAGGTAGGCGAACTCAAAGAGGAACATCGACTCATCGAATGTAAAGGGCAAACTTTCTGACCATTACCAAAAGTGATAGGACTTGGAGAAAATTAAAGGCTTAAAAGGTGAACAAATATCGTACTCGGGAATCCACCAAATGTGAACCGTTCGAGGTTGAAACACTTGAATCCTAAACCAAGATAAAGGCGAGCTAAGGAGAAAATGTTGATCCATTGAATGTACTCGGCGAACCTGACTAACGTGTCCGAAATGGTCACGAAGTGGATTTTTGGCCAAATTTTGAAGAACTATAAATATCCCAAAGGAGAGAGAAAGAAGGGTCTGAAAATAGTTATAGAGATTGGTTTTAACACTTTTTCTCTAGAGTTTTAGAGTGAAACACTTTACCTTTTGAAAAACACTTTTAGTTTTGGGTTTTTTTTTAACTTTGATCTTAATTTGTACAATTTGAAGCTGAATTCGAAGTGAGTGTTGTATATAATTGCTTAATTTCATGTCACCCATGGCTGCTCTCATGAAAGTTATAATTTATTTAGATTTTGTGATGTGTGGCTAAAACATCAAAGTCCAGGGGTGCAATTATGGGATTGGGTGTTAATTTAATGTAGTCGATATTGTGTTATGCTCTGTTTGTTGTTGTTCATACATTGATTTGGGCTAATTAGCCTAGTGTTAATTTATGGGTTAAGATTGCAAACTTATTTTCTACTTCCGATCTCTAATTGATGCTCGAAAGATAATGATTGGAGCGGGCAATTAGTTTGATACTTACAATTTAGGTTTGATGTCTGTAATTTCTTGAAAAAATTATTATGAGTCAGATCTATTTTTCCTATTTCTGATCGAAAGAAAGAATAGTGTAGGGTTTTGGGTTGTTTAGTTATGCACATAGATGAGACCGAAAAGACATTCTATGAACTTATGTTATGAGATCGAAAGAAGATTATTTTCATTGAAGATGATCAAGTCTATCCATGAGTGTTTAGTACTACAGAGAAACACAATAACCCCTACGTGATATTGATTTCCAATCCTTGCACCCCTAGATTACTTGTTAGCATCCAACTGTCATTTTCCCCTTTGGCCTTTCAACTAAAACCGATGTCTCGTTTTTGTGATGGCTAACAGTTATTGTGCAGTATACTTGAAAGAAGCTTTTTCAACATACGAGGAGGGATCAAGATCCTTAATCTCTTTTTCAGCTACTACGAACGGATATGCAATCAGATTTGCTTGCTCTATAAGACGTTCTGGTTTCTATATCTACCTTTTGTCCATTCCCTTCGCAATTGTGTATGGTTTATTGATAGAAAGTTCTTCAAAATCAACATCTTTTGACTCATCAACTTGAGTCTCTTGATCCCTTTCCTTGGTAAGATCCACCGGTAGCTTCATCTGCACGTTGTTGTCGTTTCTTGATAACTCCACAGAAACTCTATGAGGATAAAGTATAGAGGATTCATCAAAAGCAACATCTCTGCTAACTACAAATTGAGAAAAGACAAACAACAAAACTTGTACCCTTTTACTCCATCTATATATCCTACGAATATGGCCTTCTTAAACCTTGGTTCAAGATTTTCTTCATTAACATGATAATATGTTGGACACCCAAATATTCGTAAGTATGAATAGTTAGAGAATTTAACTGACCATACCTCATTTGGAGTCCTAAAGTCAATCGTTAATGCTTAAGATTGACTGACAATAGAAGAAGCAGTGTGTACTACTTCAGCCCATAACACTTTGGACCTTTTGGCTTGTAAGAGCATACAACGAGCCTTTTCAAGAAGAGTTTTGTTCATCCTCTCTGCAACTCCATTCTACTGTTGTGTGTGCCTGACCTTGTTATGTCTTGCGATCCCATGATCCTTGCAGAAATAATTGAACTCTTCACTGAAAAACTCTAAGCCATTGTTTGTAAGAAGATACTGAATTTTTCTCTCCATTTAATTTTCAACCAAAATCTTCCATTCTTCAAAATGCTTCAAAGGAATTACTATTTACCTTAAAAAATGCATTCAAACCTTTCGTGAAAAATTATTAATGAATGTGAGAAGATACCTCTTTCCTCCCTTCGATGGAAGCTTAGAGGGACTCCATAAATCTAAATAGATGTAGTCTAGCACCCTCCTTATTGTGCTTGCTAGTGCTGAAGGTTACCTTTAACATGACTAAAAACACTTTAGTCACTTTCATAGTTCCTCGTTCGCTCATGTACTTATAGCCTTGTTTATCAAAAGTACCTTTGGAGATCAAATTCTTCTTCAGATCAAGAACATGACAAACTTTTGTAATAGTCCTCACAATTCCATCATGGCAGCGAACTTGAAGTGAACGAATGCCAACTATTGTACAAGTTGCATTATTGCACATTACTACGGTTCCTCCACTTGTCTCATAATTTCTTAACCAATCTCTTCGAAATGTCACATGCAGTGTATAACCATAGTCCAACACCCATTTGTTGCCATAGAATCCACTATTACATGATGTTGTTAGTACGTATTTATCATCACAATCATGTACCTACTCAACAATGGATGCACTTGCCTTTTTCTATGGACTTTGACATAGGGCAATCTTATTCAAATTTCCCCTTCTTTTGACAACTCCAACAATCCACAATCTTCTTGTTCACATGAGACTTTGATTTTCTCCTTTCATGTAGGCTAGTACGACCTCTCACAAAGAGCCCACTAGCTTTGTCACCTTTTTCTCCTTCAAAATTCCTCCGCACATCACAAGAGTTGAGTGTATGCCTCACTTTCTCAAGAGTGATAGGCTCTTTGCTATACATCATTGAATTCTGAATATCACGATATTTTGAAGTCAATAAAAATAGCAAAGCACATGCAAGCGTCTCCTCATTCTTTTTAATTCTGGCAGTCTGTAAGTCCATCACAAGTTTATTGAATGCATCTAGATGGTGTTGAAACAAAGTAAACGACTTCATGTTAAATGTGTTAAGATATCCTTTTAACAACATCTTTGTTGTCACCGACCGGTCTGGTAAAGCCCTTCCAACCTTTCCCATAAGTGTTTGGTCGTCTCTTCGGTACTTGTACTCACTTCACAAAGTACGTTAGGTGCAAGGAACAGTTGGATTACACTCAATGCATCCCCTTCAATCTTCTCCTTGTCGGAATCTGATGTGTCATTGGGTACTTTCTATCAATAGCATGGATTGAAGCTTCCATCCGCAGTAACTCCATCATCTGGATCTTCCAGATATTGAAGTTTTTGTGTATACTAAATCTATCAATTTCAAACTTTATGGAACTCATCGTTACTTGTTCTTCTTCTCCTACTATAAAGTCTTTGGAATACAGAAAACTAAAGTAATTCTTTTCTGATGTGAAAGCTTAGAATGTGTTACAACAATAGAGCATACTCAGACATAATCTTGGCTCTGATACCAATTGTTAGTGGAAACTTGAAAATAAAGAACAAGGAAAACCATTAATATTTATAGGGGTTCGGATTAGAATGATCCTACGTTCAACAAAGAATAACTGCTTGTATATTACAAAGAGAAGGGAAAGATCCCAAATACATCTAAGAGAATTGCTCTCTTAATTCTCTACTCTTATAATGTATTTTTGTATGAGTTTTTTTTATGGTTTAACAACAATGAAGAATAGCCATCATTTTATAGGTGGCCAAACTTGGGCTCCAAGCACAAAATAAAATAAGAAAAAAAGAAATACAAATTGTTTCCTCCACAAATTTTAGGTTGCTCTCCAAGTTCAATTATTAGCCAAGTAAATTGGCACATGAATTTTTCTCCATCAGATTTGACCCCCCAAGGACCAAACCAACTCTTTCATATACATATGTTAAAAATCAATTAAGGCCTAGTTCTAAGATACTAAATCACTGATCCATATTATATGTGATCTAATTTACATTAAATAGAATAGTGAATACATGATAAAATAATATTTCTTAACACTCCCCCTCAAGTTGGAGAGTGAATATCATGAAGTCCCAACTTGTTGCATAGTGTCACAATCTGAGCCTTTCCCAATGTTTTTGTTAATAAATCTGCTAACTGGAACCGTGTAGGTACATATGATGGACTAATCATTCCAGCTTGCAAATTTTCTTGAACTATGTGACAATCTATTTCAATATGTTTTGTACGTTCATGGAAGATAGGATTCGCTGCAATATGCAAAACAACTTAATTATCACAAAATAATTTTGTAGGAGTTACTTGTGGTATTTTCAGATCTTGTAGAATATAGCATAACCATGTGAGATGCTAGCATGTGTTAGCCATAGCTCGATATTCTACTTCTGCTGATGCTCTTGAACAATTTGATTATTTATTTGACTTCCATGAGACAAGAGAATTTCCAAGAAAAATACAATATCTTGTAACTGATCTCCTTGTGGCACTGCAACCTCCACAATTCGAATTACAAAAGGCCTTCAAACATTTAATATATAACTTCCACATATAAACCGAGATATTTGAATGCAATAACACCCCAACCATATACATAGATCCACCTCTGGGTGAGATGTAAATTTGATTTTAGCTGGATGAGCCATATCTAGTAGTGACATCAATCATAAGCTCTAGGATAGGAAGTGAAAATTCATCCTTGGGGTATGAATTTTTGAGATCCCTAAAATTAACTAAAATCCATATTTGCCTTCTTTTTCCCCCTAAAAGGGACTATTCGTGTGTCTCCTAGCGAAAACAATAACAACTAACGACTCACCCCATATGACGGTTCGTTAATATTTTTTTATTTGGTTGTTAGTTGTGGAAATGCACACGACGTAAATGTATTTTATTTCCTTCTTTATCGCGCGTCTGCACACGACAATGGCCTGATTTCTTAATAGATTTTTTTGTCGTGCAATAGATGGTGAAAAGATTTTAAGTTGAAGGTTTGTGTTTTTGGTAGAAGTTGGTTGAATATATATGGAGGCCTTAATGTATGGGAGCACGATAAAGGTTAGTCGTGGAGACTAGCACAACTTATGTGTCAGTTTGATCAAACATTAATTTTTGAAAGCAATTTTCAGTTTCAAATATTGCCATCTCTTCATTTCCATTTTCCAAGTTTACATATGTTGTTTCTCTAATTTTCTAGATTGTATATACTACTCCCACCAGATCATTTTACTTATAGTTCGTATATAAATAGATGATTCAAAATAGTTGTCATTTAAAAAAAAATCAACATATAGTTAATTGTTTGTTTTAGCCTTTATCTTTAGTCATAAATATGGAGCTATATGAATGTGGTGCAAAAGAGAGAAGTAATAAAAAATATATTTTAGTCAAATTACCCTTTACCTTTTTTTAGGGGGTGTGCAAAACAAAACATGATAAGTAAAATAAATCGGAGGGTGACTTTAAATATCTTTTAAGAAAATTCATATTTACTATAAACATAGTTGTAATATCATCAAGAATCTACACAAAAATCAACTTCAAAAAGTGTCTCTTTCTTGTAATATATTTAGGGTACTTAACTTTGTGAACAAAGTCGGCCTTAATAAGCATGTGAACTTCAATTTCGATCACGGAAATGAGTTCAGGCCTAAAGTATAGTTGAGTTTGCTTGATAGAACGTGCACCTATCTTAACTGCCACGTTTGGGTCTAAACCAGAAATTTCTTTGTAACTATAAGCAAATACATCCTTATACTCCTTAAATAAGTCAACATAGGCACCCTCTCTTCATCAACTTCACGTAAAGTTTGACCTCTTTCAATGCATCAATTGTTGGTTTTACCCCTTTTCAAGATCAGGCAGAGTATTCTTAGCGTCTTCATCTTCTTGAAGTTTGTCATGTGTCAATTCAATGAAATATCCTCCAAATTTTAATCAAATTTAATTTTACTGTAGATTACTTATCCCTTTCATCTTGTGTGGTAGCATGATACAAAGTCCTTTGATTTTTAAGTAGGTAAAAATGAATAAGCCTTTTTTAGAAAAAAGGATTGGATTGGGTCAGTTCTTCGAGGTAAAGAAATGAACAAGGGGGCTGATTTACTATTCATTAAAAATGTGACTAGATTAGCTATAAGAAACGGTCAAAATATTTATGACATAACCAATTTGGACTAAAAATGATTTTCAATTTAAAACCATTTAACACATTTTGCATCCTCTCATTGTTCATATGATATTATTTACTAGTATTATGTTGAATTATCTTATGTAAATAACCCATGAGGATTTGATGAAAAGGATGATAAGAAGAACATGATTTTCAGGCACGTGCCCCGCATCGAGAATGATTTGATATGATATGATTTCAAGGGATGTGCTTCTTGCCATGTATGATATGATATACAGATGTATATTTACACTCATTTGATATTTATTTAGCTGTATGATTAGTGTGCTCAATGGCTAATTTTTTCTTATTCTGATAAAATATTGATGATTTGCAGCTATGAAGGGAAATGGACAAGGCAAGAATTGATGTTTGAAAGAAGGACCAAAAATGCAAAAACAAGTGCAAACTATACATTGTTGATCCCCTAACAAAAAAGCGGATCTGCAATTGAGCAAGAACTCGCCCAAAATGACAATGCATAGAACTTGTGTCTATCGAATCAGGTCGGCGAACTCCGGTAGAGAAGGCGATATGCCGAATTAGAAAGGCGGCATTGATGAACATCGCCCAAAATGACAGTGTGAAAAGGAAAGAGCAACTGCTCGAAAGGCAAACCAAGGTGAGACTCGGCGATTCACCGAACATGAAAAGGTGACTCAATCGAGTTCACCAACTAGGTTCAAACACCTGAAGCCTAAAGCACGAAAAGGTGAGCTGAGGAGCAAGAAACAATTCGCTGAATGAGCTCAGCGAGCTTGACTAATGTCCAGATTAAGTCACATGTTTGATTGTGGGCCTTATATTGATAAATTATAAATAGCCCTAAGAAGGATATCACATCAGAGTGTGTATGAAATAGTGAGCTCAAAAAAGAGAGTTTAGAGAGATAACACTTTACTTTTGTGAAGAACGTTTTCTAGCTTTTGCGGTTTTACACCTTTGTGCTTGAAATTGACAAATTGAAGTTGAACCCAAAGTGGGTTTACTTGTAATTGATTAATTTCATGTTACCCATGGCTGCTTTCATGAGAGGTATATTTTCTTTGCCTTTTGTGATGGGTAACTAAAACCCCAAGATCTAGGGGTGCAATTATGGGATTGGGTGTTGATTTAATGTATTGGGTTGTCACGACCCAAAGTACACCCTACTCGTAACATGGTGTATAGGACCCCGAGAAACCCTATACAAGCCACTTACAATACATCATACACCATACAAGAATTTAATGAAATCAAAAGACATTTTTTGAATCATAAAGAGTTTGATAAAAAATGAAAGTCTAACGTAAGTCTCAATTCTATCTATTACATCATTAGGAAGTGATTGGGACGTAACCCATACATCACATGCAAAACCTGAAATAAAAAGACTTGAAAGAAATAAGAGAGTCTTGGTCCTCGAAACATGAGGACTAATAAATCTTCAATGTCTATATGGGATCTCTAGCCGCGGAATGGAAGCATTGAGCCCTACATTAGTGAAACAATGTAGGCACAAGTATGCATTAGTACATGGAATGTACTAAGTATGGTAGTAATGTATAAGAGTTATGAAATCGTGCTAAAAGGGACTTTATATGACAAGAAATGACCAAGCTAAAGCATAAAATAACATGTTAAAAGACATAAGTCGAAATCATGGTTAATGCAAGCTAAACATCTTTAAAAAAACATATTTGAGATACTTCTAGAAGTAACCTTAGTTCATTATTGTGGGAAGTTTGCCATTAACCGACATAGACCATGTGAGCTATAACATGGAATCCAATGTGTATCCCACACCGAAAATAGATGTCCTTACTTGCCAAGGTAAGAAACATAAACTTGAGTCAAAGTTGATCCAATAGCAAATGTCTATCTAAGACAATCATCCTATGGTGTAACATAGTTATGGGATAAGGATATTTCTACTAGAAACCCGACCTCAAGCTATGCTAGAGCTTCCATCTCAATATCCTCTCAGTGTTAAGCATAAATCCCATGGAATAGTCATTAATATTAATTTGTCTTATTATTCATGGAAGGGCACATCAAATAGCCAATCCAAGCTAGAGTTCATTAGAATAGCTCCTTAATTTTTGATTCAAAGTTTAGTTGAGAAAACCTTTCAACCCTATGAATCTTTCATGTGAGAAAACCCTTTTAGATTCATGTTTTTGGTAGTATGTGAAAAATCCTTTCACAACAACAACGACATCGATGCTTCACTCTCAAATCACCCTTAAATCATTTATATCATTTTCATAAAGAAACATGCATATCTTCAAAAATTCTTCTTTCAAAGTTCAAAAGCCTCAGTATATAATCATAATCTCAAATCATGAGTCATGCATTGGTTCATGGAAATTCAACTTAAAACATGTAATTACTTCAATCCATGCATAAATAGACATAAAACAATCAATTGCATCATAAGTTAAAGGAACCCATGAGATTGAATAAAACCCTAATTTCAGTTGGAGAATTCTAACTTATAAAATTGGAGAATTTAGGAACCCTATGGAGGAAAGAACTCCATAGGTGAATACTATCATACCTTGATGTCAAAAGCCACAATCAATGGTGAATTTGGATACTTGATCTTGAAACCCTAGACTTCTTCTTTAAGCTTTAGAGAGAGAAATATTGGGGAAGAACTTTGATCAGCTTTTGAGAATTTTAGGAGAATGAGTTCAATTGGGCAATTTGGGGGCTTAATGCGTTTATTTAGGGCCTACGGTAGAAGGTAAAATGACATAGTATTGGGTTAGAATAATAAGGAAAAGACCCAAAAGACATTAAAATAAAACTGTCGAACCTCCACTAACTTCTAAGACCTACGGTCTGTAGGTCCTACTACAGAATGTCCTGGTCGACCGTAGTGGGGTTCAGGGACTTTAATTTCGACCTTCAAATTACGGGACCTATGTACAGTCTATAGATCTTCCTATAGTCCGTACATGACCTCTGTCGTTCCCAACTTTGACCCTCAAAATTTCTCTAAGTTTGGTGCTGAGCTACGAGACCTACCAACAACCCGTATATGGAATGACAGAAAATCACGTTGAACTGTAAAAAGGGTACTGGAACTTGTTTTGAAAGATTTATTTTCCCACTACCTACAGCCTGTAGGAGCACTTACGGTAGTAGGTGAGGAATCGTAGACACAGACACCAGTTGAAAAATCAGCATTTTCCTTCTTTTATTCCAATTCTGAGGTGATACAATATCTCCCCTGGGAACATTCGTCCTTAAATGGAACTCAAAACATCATAAGTAGGGTACAAACTAGATCTAACAGCCCAACATAAATGTAATCATATAAATGCACATATCCTAGGAGGAAAATCAACTCCAAGCTAAAGCATATCCAAAGCATCATCTCATAAGGTCTATATGTTAACTCATACTCAAATGCACATAAAAATAGAGAAATCAATCAAGCTAACTCATTTTATATAACACCTCCGACTTCGAGAAAGGGAAAACAGGCAAGTCCACGAACCCAAAATGGACCATGGACCCTTCACGGCACCCTAGATGGGCCGTGTAGGGGTCCACGATCCGTTAAGGGCATCGTGAGACCATCCAGGACTGCCCCTAGTCAGGAGTCACCTAGAAGGTGCCCTAGACAGCCTGTGGTGACTTGGACGAACTGTCTAGGGGTCCGTACAAGTCACCTAGACAGTGAGGTTACACCTAAGGTCACTGTGAAATACCAAGAACACCTAGACGGCCCGTGAAGATTCACACAGACCATGAAGTCGTCCGTGAAAGTGACTTAGCATACTTTAACTTTTTGGTGAAATTCAAACGATCATATCTCTTAGCAAAAAATGATCTAGGTGTCCCATAGATCAAATTAAAGTTCTTTGAACCCTATTTCCAATGCCACTATGTTTTCCTAATGTCGAGCCTAATGTAAGAAGTTATGCCTATTTTAGTGAAGCCCTATCGGGCAGGTGAAGCTTCACGACTAGTTATATGGACCGTGAAGCCTTAGATGACTCATGAAGCCTCTCTTGTGAGGCACCTTGATATTTTTAAGTTAGGGTTATTGTGGTCTTTTCCCAAAGTGTTTGGTACCCAAAGTACGTTGTTTTAAACCCTATTTCAAGACCTATATAATTGAATTAAGTCCTAAAACTACCTATTTAAATTCATTCTCCTAAATTCTCTAAACTTGACCGAATTCA
Organism: Solanum etuberosum; assembly: GCA_029582245.1. Classification (NCBI taxonomy): domain Eukaryota; kingdom Viridiplantae; phylum Streptophyta; class Magnoliopsida; order Solanales; family Solanaceae; genus Solanum; species Solanum etuberosum. The sequence continues at coordinate 58,438 of JAJONR010000246.1, read as the reverse complement.
TCCTCTCCAAAAAAATCTTGTCTCTAGATCAAGAAGAAGAAGAAGCTAGGGTTCTTCAAGTTCAAGTCTCCTTTGTTCATGATTACTTAAGGCTTCAATCCAGGTATGTAGAGAGTTCATTAATGGGTTCAATTAACCCATTGGGTCCCCAAAGTTTCTTCAATTCTCCAATTTGATTTCCCAATATTTGATTAGATTTTCACCCAATTCCTCATGGGTTCTATTTGTATGGATTCAATTGCTTTATTATGATTTTATTTTGATGATTTGGACTTAATTACATGATTTTCAACTAATTTCATGTGAACCCATGCATTGATCAATGAATATATACTATGAACCCTAATTTACATCAATTTATGAAGAAGCTTGAATCGATGAATATATGTTTTATGAAATTATGCATGTTTTTATGAAAATATTTTTTATGACTCAAGTAAGCTTATAGATGAAGGTATCTATATGTTTTATGAAGCTTGACCACATGACATGAATGACATCTATATTTACCCTCAATGCCTTTTGGGCTATTTTTCTAAATTAGGTTTTGATTAATATGGTATGCGGATATGGCATCAATGGTTATAGAGAACGCTTTCAAAATAGTGTCCATTAGTAGTAGGGCATTTATATCATGAAGTGAATGACTATGGGGCTTAAAAGCTATTATGAAAAGATCATGGATGGAGAATGATTTTCTCACGCATGGTCTCAGGAGCTATCCTATGATAAGACACGCGGTGAATACCCACGTCCCATAATAATAAGACAAGATACGATTAATGACTATTCCGTGGGATTTATGCTTCGCACCGAGAGGATATTGAGATGGAAGCTCTCCCGTAGCTTGAGACTGCATTTCTAGTAGCAATCTCTTTATCCCATACCTATGTACCCCAATAGGATTATCGTCTTAGATAAACATTAGCTAGTGGATTCACTTTAGCTCAGAATTATGGTCCTTACTTTTGCAAGTAGGACACCTCTCTTCGGTGTGGGCAGGCACTAGATTACATGTTATAGCTCACGTGGTCTATATGTCGGTTAATGGTAAACTTCCCACAAAACCAACTAAGTTAATTACTAATGTTTTATGAAGCTTCCTTTATGATTAAAGATGCATTGACCATGTTCATGTTTTATGAATCTTCTTTAATGATACTATGTTTTAACTTGGTCATGCCTTTCATGCTTTCGATTATGTCCCCTTATGATCATGTCTCATGTTTTATTGCATTCCCCTCATTCTTGGTACATTCTTTGACTAACGCATACTCTTGCCTACATTGTTTCACTAATGTAGGGTTTGACGCTCCTATTCCGCATCCCTGTGGCTAGTGATCACATTAGTAGCTTTTGAAGATTGTTGAGTCCTCGTGTTTCGAGGACCGAACCCTTAATAACTTATTGTCATTACGTTTTCATATTGTATGTGATGTATGGGTTACGTCCCAATCCCTTCTTGTGTAATAGATGGCTTTGAGGCTATGTTAGACTCCCACTTCATTTTCTTGGCAAACATTTATTAGATAAATTGTCTTTTGAACTTGTTAATTCTATTATCTTGTATGATGTTTGCTAAGTTACTTGTGTAGGGCCTCTCAATGTCTTATACGCCTTATCACGTCTAGGGTCTACTTTGGGTCGTGACAAACTTGGTATTCAGAGTACAAGGTTTAGAAAGGTATTAGGATATCTCATAAGCCACGTCGAGTAGTGTCTTGTTCATAAGTGTGAAGCGTTCCACATTTATGAATAAGCGGCTATAAGATGTTTCAGAAACTCAACTTCTGTCATTACTCAAAAGTCGTGCCACAGATTTGAACTTTATAAAGGTACTCCACTCCTAACCCCTATTTATGCTTTTCAGAATATGCCTCCATGAAGGAATCTCGTGAGAAGAAATGTTCGTGAAAATTTCAGACAAGAGGTTCCCTAAGTTCCGGTCAACCCTCTAGCTGAGCAAGTGACTAATGATGAGTTTCAAGCTGTATTTCAAGTATTTTCCAAAGATATGACGGCTCAAGGAAATAGGGAGATTGTAGCTCTCGTGAACCTAAATGTGGGTACGAAGGCAACTAGAGTGAGGGACTGTGTTAGGATGAATCCTCCAGAATTTCATGGGTCTAAAGTCGATGAAGATCCTCAAGAGTTCATTGATGAGGTGTATAAGGTGTTGATGATCTTGGGAGTGACGCCAGTGGAAAAGGCAGAATTGGCCGCTTATCAACTTAAGGGTGTTGCTCAAGTTTGGTTTAACCAATGGAAGGAAGAGAGGCCAATAGATGCGGGCCCTATTTATTAAGAGAAATTTAAGGTTTCTTTTCTTCATAGGTTCTTTCCTCTTAAGATGATGGAGGAAAAGGTACTTGAGTTGATTAACTTTCGTCAAGGGAATATGAGTGTGAAGGAGTACTCTATGAAATTCATGCAATTTTCCAAATACCCTCACACTATGGCTGGCGATCCAAGGGCAAGGATGAACAAGTTTGTGTTAGGTTCTTCCAACTTGGTGGTCAAAGAATGCCTAATCGACATGCTTGTTAAAAAGATGGATGTCTCCCGTTTGATGGTTCATGCAAAACAAATAGAAGAGGAGAAAATTAAGGGGAAAACTAGGGATTCAAATAGGGCAAGAAGGGATAATGGTGATTTCTCACATTAAAGGTTCAATGGAGGTAATTATTCTCAAGGTAATGGTTCTAGTGAAGAAATGGTACCCACGTGTCGAGAGTGTCTATGAAGACATAGGGGTGAGGGTCTAGCCGGTTCAAATGCATGCTTTGGGTGTGGAAGGAATTGTCACAAGATAAGAGATTGCCCACTTCTTACTGCTTAGGAAAGGGATGGTAGGTAAGATCAAACTCGACAAGTTCATGAGGGTTCCCAGATTCGGTAATTGATAAGTTATGGTCTTTTAGCTAGTGGTTATGCATTACTTGATATTAGGTGATCCGTTGGCTATGGTAAGACTCCATGTGTGGTTAGTGTCTTTAAGGTCGATCTTTAAATCCTTGTGGAAATTCCTTAAGTGTTTTCTTATATCAATGGTTCTGTGGTTGTTAAGACTTTGGTGCTATGCTTGGGTAGAGGGAGATGGATTCGGAAAGACTAGAGAGGTTTTCTCCCAAGGAGGAGATAGTGTGCTTTATGTTGGGTGTGTCTACAACTATTTAAGTTTATTGGAAGGGTTCTTTGCTATGGTTTGGTATGTGAAAGGCTGGAGCCAATGTGGTGTCTTAGTATCCCTATCTTTTTTTCCTTCTATCTTCGGGTCTAGCTTGAGGCATTAGTCCCTCATGGTTCACTCTCTAGGATTTTTGCGTTCTTAGTCATTCCCATGTTTCCCATACATGCATGATCATGAAAAATTTGATTTTCAAAGATATGATTTAGCTTTATTGATTACTTCGTGATTATGTGCATTAGAATATGATTTGCATGTATGTCATTTGAAAAGATGTTTTAAAATTATGTTTTATCTTTAAGTTGATATTCTTCCTATATTATGTCCATTTTAATGAAATTGCATTAATGTTGGGTTGTTAGTTTCTCTCCTACTCTTTTCGTGCTAGTTTAAGTTCCATTCGAGAACCAATGTTCCCAAGGCGGAGATGTTGTAACACGTCAGACTTTGAGAAAGGGCAAAGAGGCAAGTCCACGAACCCAAAATGGACCATGGACCCTTCACGACACCCTAGAAGGGTCATGTAGGGGTCCACGACCCATTAAGGGCATCGTGACACCATACACAATGGCCTCTAGGCAGGGGACACCTAGACGTCCCGTGGTGACTTGGACGGCCCGTCTAGGGGTCCGTACAAGTTACCCAGACAGTGAGGTTGCACCCAATGTCACTATGAAGGACCACGAATGCCTAGACGGCCCGTGAAGCTTCACATGGACCGTGAAGTCATCTGTGAAAGAGACTTAGCTGAATTTTAATTTTGGGTCAACTTCAAACTATTATAACTCTCAGCACAAAATGAATTAGGTGGCCCATGACTTCGAAAATTAAAGGTCATTGAGTCCTCTTTCAAATGCCACCAATATTGCCTAATTTGGAGCCTGAAGTAAAAAGTTATGCCCATTTTAGTGAAGCCCTGTTAGGCAGGTGAAGCTTCACGACTGGCTATACGGCTTGTGAAACCTTAGAGGGCTCGTGAAGCCTCACTTGTGAGGCACCTCGTAATTTTTTACGTTAGTGGCATTGTGGTCTTTTCCCAAAGGGTTTGGTACCCAAACTATGTCGTTTTAAACCCTAGTTCAAGACCTATATAAGTGAATTAAGTCCTAAAACTACCTATTTCAATTCATTCTCCTAAATTCTCTAAACTTGACAAAATTCATTCTCTCCAAAAAAATCTTCTCTCTAGATCAGGGAAGAAAAAGCTAGGATTCTTCAAGTTCAAGTATCCGTTCTTCACCATTGATTAGGGCTTCAATCAAGGTATGTAGGTAGTTCATCAATGGGTTCAATTCACCCATTGAGTCCCCAAAGTTTCTTCAATTCTCCAATTCGATTTCCCGAGATTTGATTAGATTTTCACTCAATTCCCCATGGGTTCTATTTGTATGGATTCAATTGCTTTATTATTATTATCTTATTTTGATTATTTGGAATTTGTTACATTCTTTTGAACTAATTTCATGTGAACCCATGCATTGATCTATGAATTTTGACTATGAACCCTAATTTACAGGAATTTATAAAGAAGCTTGAATCTATGAATAAATGTTTTATGAAATTATGCATGTTTTTATGAAATTTTTGTTTATGACTCAAGTAAGCTTATAGATGAACGTATCTATATGTCCTATGAAGTTTGGGCACATGACATAATGGCATCTAGATTTGCCCTCAATGGTTTTCGGGATATCTTCCTAAATTAGGTCTTGATTAATATGGTATCCGGATATGCCATCAATGATTATAGATCAGGCTTTCAAAAGTATTTCTATTAGTAGTAGGGCATTTCTAGCATGAAGTGAATGACTATGAGCCTTAAAAGCTATGATGAAAAGATCATGGATGGAGAAAGGTTTTCTCACGCATGGTCTAAGGAGCTATCCTATGCTAAGACATGCGGCGAATACCCATGTCCCATAATAATAATACAAGTTAATATTAATGACTATTCCGTGGGATTTATGCTTAGCACCGAGAGGATATTGAGATGGAAACTCTCCCGTAGCTTGAGGTCGGGATTCTAGTAGCAATCTCCGGATCCCATACCTATGTGCCCCCATAGGATTATTGTATTCGATAGACATTATCTAGTGGATCCATTTTAGCTTAGAGTTATGGTCCTTTTACCTTGAAAAGTAGGAAACCCCTTTCAGTGTGGAGCAAACACTGGATTCCATGTTATAGATCGCATGGTCTATATGTCGGTTAATGGTAAACTTCTCACAAAATGAACTAAGCTAATAACTAATGTTTTATGAAGCTCCCCTTATGATTTAAAGATGCATTGACCATGTTCATGATTTATGAATCTTCTTAAATGATTTTACTATCTTTTAACTTGGTTATGCATTTCATGTTTTCGATTATGTCCCATTATGGTCCTATCTCATGTCGTATTGCATTCTTCTCATACTTGGTACATTCTTTGTACTAAAGCATACTCTTCCCTACATTGTTTCACTAATGTAGGGCCCGACACTCCTATTTTGCATCCCCGTGGCTAGTGATCACATTAGTAGCTTTTGAAGATTGGTGAGTCCTCATGTTCCGAGGACTGAACAATTTATATCTTATTGTCTTTAATTTTCCATATTGTATGTGATGTATAAGTTACATCCAATCACTCTTGATGTAATAGATGGCTTTTAGACTGTGTTAGACTTCCGTTTCGTTTTCTTGTCAAACATTTATGAGATAAACTGTCTTTTGAACTCTTAAATTCTATTATCTTGTATGATGTATGCTAAGTGGCTTGTGTAGGGCCTCTCAGAGTCTTATACACCTTGTAACGTCTAGGGTCTACTTTGGATCATGACATTTTCTCAAAATTAAAGCTTTTCATGAATATGCATAAATCAGGAAACATGGGAATATCTAAGATACATGACACCATAAGAGTAAACCATGAGGAACTAAATACCTCAAGCTAGAGTAGGGACGGAGGGAAAGAGATGAGGATAGCGGGACATCATATCAGCCTCGGCCTGCCAAGTAGCACCCTCAACTAACTAATTAATCCAAAGAACCTTTACGGAAGCATCTTCTTTGTTTCTTCACTTCCGAACTTGCCCGCCAAAAATCTCAACCGGAACTTCTTCATAACAAAGACTATCCTTTATACCAAGGCTCTCCAATGGTTCTACAGATGTCGGATCACCAACACAGTTCTTCAACAAGGAGACATAGAAGATTGGATGCACCGATGCCAAGTCACTAGATAAATCAAGTTCATAAGCAACTTTACCAATACGCCTCAAAATCTGATATGGGCCCATATAATGGGGACTAAGTTTCCCTTCCTTTCCAAATCTCACACCCTTTATAGGTGAAATTTCCAAATAGACCCAATAATCTACATCAAACTCAAGATCTCATCTTCTAACATCTACATAGGAATTTTATCGACTTTGAGCCTATTTCACCCTTTCCCTAATAAGCTGAACTTTTTCCATAGCCTCATGTACCAACTCAGAACCTATCAAGGCAACTTCAAAAAATTCAAACCAACCTATAGGAGATCTACACCTCATACTGTAAAGATCCTCAAATGGAGCGATACCAATGCTAGAATGATAGCTGTTATTGTAAGCAAATTCAATCAAAGGCAAATGATCATCCCAATTACCCTTAAAGTTAATTATACAAGCTCTCAACATATCTTCCAATGTTTGGATATTACGCTCTGCTTTCCCATCAGTTTGAGAATGAAAGGCCATACTAAGCTTAACACGAGTACCAAGCCCCGTTTGGAAATATTTCCAAAATTTAGAAGTGAATTGGGTACCACGATCGGAGATAATGGATGGGGGCACTCCATGCAACCTAAAAATCTACCTTAGGTACAATTTAGCATAGTCTTCTGCCGAATGAGAAACCTTTCCAGGGATGAAATGAGTCGATTTCGTCATACATTCTACTATAACCCAAATCGAGTCATGTTGTCGCCGGGTGTGGTGTAAATCAACAATGAAGTCCATATTCAAATCTTCCCACTTCTAAATAGGAATACTGATATCTAGGATAAACCTCCCAACTTTTGATGCTTAACTTTCACTTGTTGATAATTTGGACACTTAGCCACAAATTCTGCAATATCCTTTTTCATCTCATTCAACCAATAAACCTACCGCAAGTCACGATACATATTGGTGGTTCCCCGGCAAATGGAATATCGTGAACTATGGGCTTCTAATAAGATTTACTCTCTCAAGTCATCTACGTTGGGAACACACAAACGACCTTGATATCGAAGCACACAATCTCTCCCTTGGGAGAAAGCCTCAACCGATTTCTTAAGCACCGCTTCCTTCATCTCAATCAAGATCAAGTCAACACCGTGCTTGGATTTCACATCTGACACAAAAGATAATTCTGAACCATTATGGACCATAATACCGCATTTGGTAGAGTCAATTAACCGAACACCCAATCGGGCCAATCTATGAACATCTCAACCAACTCCTTCTTACCATCCTCAATATGAGAAACACTACCCACTGATAACCGACTAAGAGCATCTGCCACCACATTCACTGTGGGGGGGTGAAAGAGAAAACTCATGTCATAATCCTTTAGTAACTCAAGCCACCTTCTTTGGCAAATATTAGATCTTTCTGTTTAAACACGTATTGCAAACTTTTGTGGTCGGTAAAGACATTAACAGGAACACCATATCAGTAATGCCTCCAAATTTTAAAGGCAAAAACAATGCTGCTAGTTCTAAATTATGAGTAGGATAGTTCTTTTCTTGAATCTTAAGTTACCTTGAAGCATAGAGAATGACTTTCCCATTTTGCATAAGGACACAACTCAACCAATTCTTGAAGCATCACAATAAAAAACAAACCCATATGTTCCTTCCGGTAAAGTCAACACCAAAGTGGTAGTAAGTCTATCTTTCAATTCTTGAAAAACTCTTTTCACAAGCTTCTGACCATAAGAATTTGACTTTTCGTTTAGGTCAATGTCGTCAATGGAGAGGCAATCGAAGAAAAACCTTCCACAAACCTTCTATTGTAACCGACTAAACCCAAGAAACTTCTAATATCCGAAGGGGATAGAGGTGTAGGCCAACTCTTAACTGCATCCATCTTCTTAGGATCTACCTCAATACCCTTTCTGGAAACAATGTGACCAAGGAAAGCCATGGATCTTAACAAAAAATCGCACTTACTAAACTTTGCAAATATATATTTGTCCTTGAGGACTTGCAACACAATCCTCAAATTATTGTATGCTCATCTTCACTCCTTGAATAGATCAAGATATCATCGATAAACATAATCACAAACATGCCAAGGTATTTGCTAAACACCATATTCATCAAATCCATAAATATGACGGGAGCATTAGTCAACCCGAATGACATCACCAAAAACTCATAGTGACCATATCGAGTCCGAAAAACTGTTTTCAGAATGTCATCTTCTTCACCCTCAATTGGTGATAACCCGACCGGAGGTCAATCTTAAAGAAGTAACTTTCTCCTTGAAGTTGATCAAACAAGTCATCTATCCTTGGGAGATGATACTTATTCTTAATGTTGTTCAACTGATGGTAGTCGATGCATATACGAAGTGAACCATCTTTCTACCGAACAAACAAAACTGGAGCACCCCATGAAGAGATACTCGGTCGGGTGAAACCATTATCCAACAAATGTTTCAACTTCCCCTTTGATTCCCTAAGTTCTACCGGAGCCATTTGGTAAGGAGGAATAGAGATAGGTTGCATAATTGGGAAAAGGTCAATACTAAAGTCTATTTCCCTTACGGGAGGAACACTTGGTAGATCATCAGGAAAAACTTCCAGAAACTCATTAACAATGGGGACCGACTCAAGAGTAGGGGTTTCAGAATATGTATCCCTCACACTAACAAGATGGTATATGCAACCCTTTGAAATCATCTTTCTAGCTTTAAGAAAAGAAACAAACTGACCTTTCGGCATAGACTTTCCCCCTTTCCACTCTAGGATATGCTCATTTGGAAACTGAAACTTGACCACTCGAGTTTAACAATCAATAGAAGCATAACAAGAATGCAACCAATCCATACAAAGGATAATATCGAAATCTAGCATATCAAGCTCTATAAGATGAACATGAGTGACTCTATGGGATAAGGAGATGGGACAATGTCTATAAACTCTCTTAGCCACAATACATTCACCAATAGGATTAGAGACAAAAAAAGGGCCTAACAACACATTTTGAAGAATATCAAACCTCATAGCCACATATGGAATCACAAAATAAAAGGTCGTACCTACATCAAGAAAATAATAAACATCAAGATGAAAGGCTTTCAATATGCCGTTAACCACATCAGAAGAACCTTTTGCTCATGACGAGTTTAAAGTTCATAGAATCAGTTTTGCTTTGGAGCACTTGACCCCGAACCACTAGGCGGAGCTTGCCTACCTTCTCTTCCATTAGCAGTAGGTGATGTACAATCCCTTATCTTATGAACAATCTTACCAAAAAGAAAGCAACCATCCATTCCAGCTAAGAATTTACCCTCGTGCTTCCTTCCACGTTTAGCACAAGTAGTTGATAAAGATCCACCACCATTTTCTCCTTGAGGTTTAGAGTTAGACACCCTATCTTTGTTGAATTTAGGAGGAGAATTGGAGGAAACTTGACCGGAAAACCTTTGTCTGAACTTGGAACGACCATGTCTATCAGACCTTGAATGTGAAAAGTCACCATCCTCGGTCTTTGCCTTCTTTGCCTCCCTAGATTTCTCCATAAGTTTCTCTTCTTCTATTTGTTGAGCATCACCATTAGAAGAGAAATATCCATATCATTGATGAGCATGGGGGTACATTATTCTTTGACTACCATCTTGGACACTCCCGAAACAAACTTACTCATCCTTGCCCTAGGATCGACAACCATAGTTGGAGCATATTTAGACAATTGTGTGAATTTCAAGGCATACTCCTTCACACTCATTTTTCCTTGATGAAGATTGATGAATTCAAGTACCTTTTCCTCCCTCATCTTAAGGGGAAATAACCTATCAATGAAAGCGACCTTAAAATTTTCTTAATCAAGAGGACCCACATCAACTTCTCTCTCTTCTTTCCAATTGTTGAACCAAACTTGGGCAACACCCTTAAGTTGATAATCGACCAATTCCACATTTTCCACCATCTTCACTCCCATGTTCATCAACACCTTATACACTTCATCAATGAACTCTTGAGAATCTTCCTTAACCTTAGAACCATGAAACTCTGGAGGATTCATTCTAGTGAAGTCCCTCACTCTACATGCCAATATACCCACATTTGAGCTCACAGGGACCACAACCTCCCTATTGGCTTGAGTCATAATGGCTTGGGACAATACTTGAAAAATAGCCCTAAACTCCGCATTAGTCACTTGCTCGGCCAAAGGGTCGACTGGAACTTGAGGAGCTTCTCGTTCCACATTCTTTTCACATTCCTCCTAACATATTTTAGTCAAGGGGCCATATCCTAAAAAGCATCAGATGTGGATTAGGAGAAAGACATAAAGAGTTACACTATATCACATGACTTTTGAGTAATGAAAGAAGTGGAGTTTCCTAATCATCGTATAGCTTCTTAATCATAAATGTGGAGCTCTTCACACTCATGAATAAGACTCTACTCGATGTGGATTATGAGAGCTCCTAGGACCTTTCTAAACCTTGTGATCTGAATACCAAGTTTATCACGACCCAAAGTACACCCTAGTCGTAACATGGCGTATAGCACCCTGAAAGATCAAATACAAGCCACTTAGCATACATCATACAAGATACAAGAATTTAAAGAGTTAAAAAGATATTTTTGAATCATAAAGAGTTTGATAAAAAGCGAAAGTCTAACATAAGTCTCAAATCTATCTATTACATCATAAGGAAGTGATTGGGAGGTAACCCATACATCACACACAAAATCTGAAATGAAGAGACATGAAATCAATAAAGGAGTCTCGGTCCTCGGAACATGAAGACTCACCAATCTTCAATGTATATATTAAATCACTAGTGATGAGTGCGCGAAATGGAAGCGTCAAACCCTATATTAGTGAAATGATATAGCCACAAGTATGCATTAGTACATGGAATGTACTAAGTATGATAGCAATGGATAATAGTTATGAAATCATGCTAAAAGGGACTTTATATGACATGTAATGATTAAGCTAAATCATAAAAGAACATGTCAGAAGACATAATTCGAAATCATGGTCAATGCAAGATAAACATCTTTAAAAAAAACCATATTTGAGATACTTCTAGAAGTAACCTTAGTTCATTATTATGGGAAGTTTTCCATTAACCAACATAGACCATGTGAGCTATAACATGGAATCCGGTGTCTATCCCACAACGAAAAGAGATGTCCTTACTTGCCAAGGTAAGAACCCTAAACTTGAGTTAAAGTGGATCTACTAGCTAATTTCTATCTAAGACAATCATCGTAGGTGGCACATAGATATGGGATAAGGAGATTGCTAATAGAAACCCCGCCTCAAGCTACGGAGAGCTTCCATCTTAATATAGCATAAATCCCACAGAATAGCCATTAATATTAACTTGTATTATTATCCATGGAAGGGCACATCAAGTAGCCAATACAAGCTAGAGTTCATTATAATAACTCCTAAATCTTTGATTCAAAGTTTAGTTGAGAAAACCTTACAACCCTATGAATCCTTCATGTTAGATGACCCTTTCACATTCGTGTTTTGAGTAGTATGTGAGTAATCCTTTCACAACAACAACAACATTGATTCTTCTCTCTCAAAGCAACCTGAAATCATTTATGTCAATTTCATAAAGAAACATGCATATCTTTATAAATTGTTCTTTCATAGTTCAAAAGCCTCATCGTATAATCATAGCATAGAAATCATGGGGCATGCATGTATTCATGGTAATTCAACTTAAAAACATGTAATTACATGAATCCATGCATAAAAGACATAAAACAATCAAATAAATCACAATTGAAAGGAACCATGAGATTGAATAAAACCCTAATTTCAATTGGAGAACTCTAACTTATAAAATTAGAGAATTTAGAAACCCTACGGAGGAAAGAAATCTATAGGTGAATACTATCATACCTTACTGTCAAAATCACACAATTAATGGTGAATTTAGAAACTTGATCTTGAAACCCTAGATTTCTTCTTCAAGCTTTAGAGAGAAGAACTTTGATCAACTCTTGAGAATTTTAGGAGAATGAATTCAATTGGGAAATTTAGGGTTTTAAAGGGTTTATATAGGACCTAAGATAGAAAGTAAAATGACATAATGTTGGGTTAGAATAATTAGGAAAAGATCCAAAAGACTTTAAAATAAAACTGTCGAACCTCCACCAACGGTTCGGACCGTCCTGGTAGACCGTAGGTGGGGTTCATCAACTTAAATTTAGACCTTCAAATGATGAGACCCATGTACGATATGTTGGTCTTCCTATGGTTCGTACATGCCGCCAGTCGTTCCCAAATTTGACCCTCAAAATTTCTCTAAGTTTGGGCTCACATACGAGACCTACCTACGAATCGTACAAGGAATGACATACCTTCATGTTGAACCGTAAAGGGGTACTGTAACTTGTTTTGAAAAGTTTATTTTCCCACTACATACGGTTGTGACCTACGGCCCATAGGAGAACTTACGGTCCCTAGGTGTCGTAGACACAAACACCAGTTTAAAAATATGCACTTTTTTTTTCTATATCTGAGGTGTTACATGGGTATTGTGCTATGCTCTATTTTTCTGTTGTTCATACATGATTTTGGTCTAATTATCATGGGGTTAATTTATGGGCTAAGGTTTGAAACTTAATTCCTATTTCCAAACTCTGGTCGATGCTCGAAAGAGATTTATTGGAGTGGGTAACTAGTCTGATACTAGAAATTTAGGTTTGATGTCTGTAACTTGCTTGAAATTAGAGGTTATGGTTCAGATTTATTCGCCATATTCTTGAAAGAGATAATAGAGTAAGGTATTAGGTTGCTTAGATTAGCATTTAGATGAGATCGAAATGAGATTCTATGCATAGATGCTTTGAGATTGAAAGATAATTAGCGTCAATGAAGTTGACTTAGCCTATTCATAAATGTTCATCACTCTAGAGCCGCACTATCACCGCTATGTGACATTGATTTCCAATCCCCGCACCCCTTTATTGCTTGTTAACTCTTGAATTCTTTGATACTTTAGTTTAATTGCAATAATTGATAACCAAATCTTTATATTAAATTGGTGGAATTATCCACCCACTTGTTCTTACTATTGAAAATGAGCGATCTTAAAATCCAAAGTTCTTGATAGGAATTCTCCACGATATACCATTCATTGTGAGATTCGACCCCAACTCTTCGTTGGATTTTTATTGACTACGACCGCTGTCCCTTTTAATTGGTTTTCAGGAGGACATTTGAGAGTTATCAAAAATGGTGATGCTTCTGGGGAGTGGTGGTTGAGAATTCTAATTGAGAAATTAGATTTTAATTTTATTTAGTTGTTGTTGTTGGCTGATTTGCACGTTTATACATTGAGTGAGCATGGAAAGGACAACAATAGTCACTTTGGCCAAAATGACAACATTGGTGATTTGAATGATATGCACATGAATGTTATTTGTACAACATGAAATATCCAGATACCTCCAACAACCGGGAGGGTTGTGTTTCACATAACTAAATAAATGATACAATTGCTCCAGATGAAAGGAAATTTTTGGGGTGTAGCTCATGAGGATCCCCATGAACACCTTCAGAATTTAATGGAGGTAGGTGGACCTTTTGTGTTCAAGAATATCTCTCAAGAGTTCGTAAGGTTGAGGTTATTCTCATTCTCTTTAACGGGAGAGGCTACAAGATGGTTGGCAGAATTGTCAAATGATTCTATCACTTTGTGGGAAGAGATAAATGATGCCTTCTTGGAGAGATTCTTTTCACCCTTGAACATGGTTAAACTTCAAACCTAGGTAAAAAATTTCAAGCATATTGGAGGTGAACCTCTACATGAGACGTAGCTGAGGTTCAAGAAGCTTCTTTCGCAATGTCCAACGCATGGCATTCCCGACAATTTGATGCTAAAATACTTCTATTGCATCCTTGATTCAGTCAATAAAGGTGTGGCTGATCAGTTAGTCCAAGGAGGATTAATGAGACAACCGTATGATGTAGCTGCATAGTTGCTTGATGATATGACTAAGGTTAATCGAGCATGGAATACAAGATAGGATAAGTGCCTACTCTACAATTGAGTTTAAGCAAAGAGCAAGTCGAGAAGGACCATGAAAGAGATGAAAACATGGACAAAATGATGATCCAGGTTTATTTATTGTCTAAACATGTCAAGGGAGGTAGACTCAAGTCGGTAAATGCGGTTGGAACCAATAATGGGCAATGCTTGAATGATGCCGAATTTGAGGCATTATATATTGAGGAAATTTAATACTTAGGATATCAAATAGAGGGAGGGGGAGGGGGTTCTCACACCAATTATCAATGACAAGGTTAGAACCAAGGTTGGAACAAAGATAGAGATAGTGGTTTGAAAGATTGGCGCGGTGGAAATTAGAGAGATAAGGAGATGGAAAAATATAGGTACGTGCCTCCCCATGATCGTCCACACCCAAAAGAACAAGCTGGGCCAGAAGGTAGATGGACTGGAAACATGCATGCAAGGATCTACAACAAGGTCGAAGGGTCCGATAAAGAGTTGAAGAAATTAAAAAATAACTTCTCCACTTTATCCCAAATGGTTACTTCTCACTCAGTTTCTATCAAGCAGTTGGAGACTTAATTGGTCCAAATTGCCACTCATCTCAATCCAAGGGAAAATGGAACATTGCCTAGGGACACCATCCCAAACCCCAAGAATGATTGCTGAGATTGAGAACAGTATCGTGCCATGACGTTAAATAATACACTTCTTGGGAGGCAGCCCAAGTTTTTACTTTGTTTTTATTGCTTTTGAATAATGTGCATTGTGAGTGAACGATGATACGAAGTTGAAAGGTTGAAAAGGGAAGTATAGGCGACGCCAAGACCCAAACAGTGATACACTGAAGGCATTATACAGACTCATTTTTGTCCGTCTTTTGAGCTTGAACATGTGGAAAAGTGTACTGTCAAAAAAAGTAATAAAAACTCCAAAAAGTGATCCACCGAAGTGCACTATGCGGAATGCATTGGGTCCACCGAATCAGCCTCCAAGTTTGGTGTTTGTTCAGGCATGTTTGGCGAGCTTATGCTCCAATTGGTGGTTTCCCGAACACGTTCGGCAACATTAGTCGTGACCGTCGAACGGGCCTGGTATAAAAAGGCCAAGGGTCTTTTCAAATTCAAAAATCAAACCCTTTGATATCTTGAAGTCTTTGTCTCTCCTTTCTCTTGCTTTGCTTCTTTTTAGTGATTTTGAGCCTTTATGGTGTGTTTTCAATGTTCGAGGAGTGCGTTTGCCTGGATTTCTTGTGAACCCAACCCCATTTCCTTGATTTTCTCAACTTGTGCTCCTACTAAGGCTGGTTTTTGTTTTTGTTGAGATTTTTGAGTTTTAAATTACATCTTGGGTGTAGGCTTAAAGCCATTAAGTGTTACTGTGCGATAGATTTTGATGGGTAGTATCGTATTGGGCAATTTGAACTGTACCCATGAGATACCTGAATGTGTGTGCCTGTAAAATGCAAATCTTTATTATGTTGGTTGAAAATTGAAATTGAACTGATAAATATGTAAGGTCTGAGTCCAATTTAATGTGGGTGAAGTCAGATTAGCCCTGTATTGACCCAAATGCATGATTTTGCCCAATGATAAACATGGTGACTACTTTCTTAAGGGAAAATCATCAATTTGTGCAATACTTAGCAATATATAGGGGGAAACCTGAGTACACATGGGTAGATAAGCATAAAGGTGGATTGTAATATTAGGGGAAACTCGTATTTGTTTTTATATGCTGGGTTAGCTATAAGAATTATGCACTGGGCTAAACAGTTCCTGTTTGGTGGGCTTGTCTTAGCTCAGCATAGAGGTTAGGTGAATCACTGAATAAGCTCCAGTTTGCCTTCTTTAGCATATATATGACCTGGGGTACTATCCCATTCGGCAGGCTTGTCTTAGTCCGCTGAAAACATTTGGTGAATCACCGAGTGGGAGTGGATATCGCCCTTGATGCTTGTGTCTTTACAATTTGCACTGTCATTTTTAGTGGACTTGTCTTAGTTTGTTGAAACCGACTCTGTGAATCGAAGAGTTGGAATTAACTCCACTTTTTATGCCTGAATGTTGAGATATTTGCTACTCTCTAATTCGGTGAGCTCATCGGAGCTCACCGATCCTATTTGGGGATCCACCTTCCCAATGGGTGAGCCTTATGAATGTTTTTGAAGTTTCATTCATTGTGCGTTTGATTTCAACTAACCTTTACAAATCCTATGTTTGAATGTGTGCTTTGCAGGTAATGGCAAGAACTAAAGGGAATTAAGTGGTTACATCCGATACTGAGTTAGACAAAGAATCTCCTCATCCTTCTCCACTAAAAAGACATAGGAGCATATCCATTAACGAGCCTTCGGAGGCTCCCCACCATCATCAATCCACCAACCCACAAGTATCTACCCAAAAAAAGGGTACGACCCAAAAAGGGGGTGGTGAGGAAGAGGACTGAGATTAGGTCAAAATTGATGCAACCCTCCTCTGTACAAGGACCTACCTCTAGAGGCCTCTCAGTTATCGATCTAAGAGCCCTCATAGGCTCAAATCTACTGGAGAGAGGACCATTCTTGAGGAAAGATGGCTCTTCACAGATGGAGTCATGAGCGATTACCCAGCCTTACGGGAAGCGATCAAATTTCACAGGTTTGAGCGATTCACTAAAGCAAAACCACCTTATGTGCCGAAGTGGGGTCAGGGAGTGCTACAATGCGTATGCTACGGCCTTGCCCAACAAGAGAAAATGAACTGTCAGGAATCCCCTTGATGAAGTGGAAGTGAGGAGTATGATGGTTCAGTGTCATGCATGTGAAGTTACACAGTAATGTGCGCCCCATCTAATCATATTGATGATTACAAGACTCGGATTCATAGAAATCTTGATGCATTAAAGGCGTGGTTAGCTCATTTGATATCTTATGAGTCTTTTCCCTCTTAGCTGGCTGAAGGTGCAAAGATAGAGAAGAAGGACCTGAACATTGTGGCACGTACTGGTTCCAGATTATTAGCAATAATATCATGTCTTCCCAAAATGAATCAATACTACGGCATCCATAGGCAGTTCTAGTGGGCACTATCATTGAAAAGGAAAAATCAATGTCGGTGCCATCATTGTGGAGGAGATGTTGCTATGGGCCAGGCAAGAGTATACCTCTCTCCCTTTCCTGGTGCTTATTACACAATTGTGTGATAGAGCATGAGTTTTATTTTAGGAGAAGACAAATGTGAGGATCATACCGGCCACTTCCAGTGACATTCAGAGGATTGAGGATGAGTATTTGTGGGTTGATGTAGCTTAGAGGAAGCCACCAATACCATAACAAACGCTCGTGGTGGATCCCACCATACTAGCAGCTGAGACTAGCACACCTGCTCCTTCTGTGGAGAAGGAAGGTATTTCCAAACCTTCTGATGATAGAGAGAGTTGTCAAGTGTGAAGGTTTGGTTAAGAGTCATAGTATGAGATTGGATAACCTCACAGCAAGATTAGAGGCCCAAGAAAAGGCCAAGGGTAGCTTTGGTGCACTAGAAACCATAAGGGACGAGCTGGCTACCTTGTGAGCGGACATGAACCAGTTGTAGTCTATGGACATATCCATTCTTCAGGGTGATGTTCCCCTAGCGTTTGCACCCACCTCCAGCTAGATATGCCTATTATGGAGCCTTTTCCTAGTGAGTTGCCTGAGATAGCTGCGAGTGGTTATGTGGTTGATGTTGATAGTGAGAGGGTCGAGGATGAGTTGGCCAAAGAGACCGAGGAGTTCATTCTTTAGGAGAACCTGGAGCGATCCCTTCGGGTGATTTCAGCGGTTGACACTAGTGGAGTCACTTCAGACTCCCCCATCCCTCCGACTTATGATAAATATGGACTTCATTACGGGTTTACCTCGTACTCGCAAACAGCATGACTCAATTTGGGTGATAGTGGACAGAGTTACTACGTCTTCTCACTTCTTGGCTGTCAAGCCTACCGATTCAGCGGAGGACTACGCCAAACTCTATATCCATGAGATAGTAAGGTTGCATGGGGTTCCCTTGTCTATCATCTCAGATAAAGGTCCTCAATTTACCTCTCATTTCTAGAAATTGTTTCAGAAAGGTCTTGGTACTTAGGTAAATCTCAGCACATCATTTCATTCACAGACGGATGGTCAGGCAGAGCGTACCATTCAGACCTTAGAGGACATGTTGTGAGCTTTGCGTGATCGATTTCAAGGGAAGTTGGGATGATCACCTACTTTGCCTATAATAATAGCTTTCATTCCAGTATTCAGATGGCCCCGTATGAGGCACTATATGGGCATAGATGCAGGTCCCCTATTGGGTGGTTCTAAAGTAGGTGAAGTAGCATTGATTGGGCCAGACTCGGTTCATGAGGCTATGGAAAAAGTTCAGCTCATCAGAGATTGACTAAAGATAGCTCAGAGTCATCAGAAGTCCTATGCAGATGTGAGGAGAAGGGACTTAGAGTTTGAAATTGATGATTGGGTTTTCCTGAAGGTGTCACCTATGAAGGGGGTGATGAGATTTTGCAAGAAATGCAAGCTCAGTCCCAGATATGTAGGTCTTTACAGAATCCTGAAAAGGGTTGGTTATGTGGCATATGAGTTAGAATTTCCAGCACAACTAGCTGCGGTTCATCCAGTCTTTCACATTTCATTGTTGAAAAAGTTTGTGGGTGATCCGACATCAATAGTACCATTAGAGAGTCTGGTTGTGAAGGACAACATCACTTATGAAGAAGTGCCAATGGAAATTCTTTATCGTCAGGTTCGTAGGTTGAGAAATAAAAAAGTCGCTTCAGTGATGGTTTTGTGGAGGAGTCAGTCCGTAGAGGGAGCTACTTGGGAAGCAGAAGCAGCCATGAAGGCCAAGTATCCTTATCTCTTTCCTTCCGATTCCGTTTCAGATTGAGGTAATAGTTCCTCTCCAGTCTCTTAGTTTATTCTTGCATAAATTCTATTTCATTATCTTGTCCCTTCTGTTAGTCTTGCATTTCAGCATATTTGCATGTTCTTGGAACTCACTTCAGTTAGACATTAGTGTCTAGTACTTAGTTGTAGGCATTGCAGCTCCTTCCCTCCATACTCAGCTAGTTTAGACTTCATTCGAGGAGGAATGTTCCCAAGGGGGGGATATTGTTACACCTCCGAAAATTTGACTTGGACTTTGCAGTAGAAAAAAACAGAATTTTGTGAACCACGGTAGGGTTCACGGACCGTGAAAGGAACCACGGTCCGTTGACCTGCCCGTGGTTCACACCCACCAGAGTTGGTGGACCACGGTACCCTTCACGGGCCGTGGACCACCACACGAGCCGTGGGAAGGCTCGTGGACCATCAGCAGAGACCACCCAAGCTCAGGCCTCAGACCACAGAGCCCACCAGGGGTCGTGGTCTTGATGACGGACCGTGAAAGGGTCCGTCGTCTTGAGCCAGTAGGCCCCTAGCCCCAAGTGAAGAACCACGGAACCCTTCACGGTCCGTGAAGTGGACCGTGGGAGAGAGTTACCAGGAACCAGTAGACCATGGCAAACACCACGACCCACTTGACGGGCTGTGGTCCCAACGACGGTCCGTCAATGGCTCCGTGGTTAGCCTCTGTCAGCTTTTAAGTCAGGGTCTTTTTGGGATTTCCCCTATGCATTGGGCATTTAAACTACATCGTTTAATACCTAAACTTCGTCGCTTTACTAAGTTTAAGCGTGATAATTTAGTCAGATCTTATCAAAATCCTTTATTCCCAAAAATCACCAAAACCTAGAGTAAAAAGAGAAGAAAGAGGCGCTAGTTTTCTCAAGAACACACAACAGGTTTTCTTCAGTTCCAGGCCCGAAATCAAATCTTTTCTCTGTAGATTTCGTCACCAGGTATGTGGGATTTCACTAGTGGGTTCCTTTCATCCACTAGGTCCCTAGAATTCAGTCTGATTCTTGATTCTCCATATCCTATTTAGACCTAGGGTTTCTAAATCCTTGGGTAATTGTTGTGATTTAGCTGTTGTAGTATTCGTCATCAAAATATCATGTTTTCTTAGAATCGTTGTTTAATTCCTAGTATTAAACTCAGAACCCTAGTTCGTGTAGATTCTCTTAGTTCATGAACTACACTTGCTAGGTCAGTTAAACAGATTGTCATACCCCAGATACCAAATGTTACATTATCAATATATAAATTTTGCATATTAAGTTAGCATGTCAGTATTTTGAGATAGTCAGTATTTCAGTTATATTTTAGTCATATACATATTCAGTTGGGAGTAGACTTAACACCGAGTTGGACTAGGGTTCAGCGTACCCTCACAGTCCCAGAACTACGTGCCCCCATAGAAGTATAAGTCCCCTCTATGGGCATCAGATTTAGTGATCACGCCAGTCATGCCTTTATACCTCTGGCAAGGTAAATTGGGTTCTCTCGATGAGGTGTATACATCGGACTTCACGTTTAGCTCACGTGGTTTTATTTCGGCTAATAGTAGCTCCCACAGTCAGACTCTTAGTGCATTTGACTAGGTTTTCAGTATATATTTCAGTATTCAGTTAAGCATGTCATGTTCATGATTAGTACTTGGTCATTGCATTCAGTTTAGCTCTTCAGTTATCTTTTCAGTATTTACAGTATTGCTTAGTTATGCCTTGTTCAGCCTTCATATGTTTGTTCAGCTTAGTATCAATATCCTGCATGCTCAGTACATTCAAAGTACTGACACATACTCTACACTACATCCTTTCATGATGTAGGTTCAGGTACTTAGCATCCAGACCGTGCTTAGATCGATCCTCGATTCGCATTCAGCAGCTTCAGTGGTGAGTCCTCATACTTCAAGGACAATAGACATGCTTTCCTTTCAGTCTTTACGTTTCAGTTTCAGTTTTGTTAGAGTTAGCTGGGGGCATATCCCAGCAACTCAACTCAGTTAGAGGCTTTTAAGAGATAATATTCGAATAATCTTGACTTGTTAAGTTTGATCTTTCGGTTGTTATTAAACTCTTAGTATGGTTTATACATTCAGACTAGTTGGGTATTCCCCATTTTCAGAGAACCACTATTTTAGCTTCTGCATATTTCTTGGTTATTTAGTTATCTTTTAGTATGTTTACGATATGTCATACATAGGGTTAGCTAGGGGTTACTCATGATCCTAGGTCCCGTGTCACGTCAAGTGGGTAGCCTCAGGATGTGACATAGCCTAAAGGAGGATATCATATTAAAGTGTGTATGAAGGAGAAAGCTATTAAAAGAGTTTAGAGAGAGAACACTTTACTTTTGTGAAGAACACTTTTTAGCTTTTGAGTTTTACAACTTTGTTCTCGAAATTGACAAATTGAAGTTGAATCTAAAGTGGGTTTACTTGTAATTATTTAATTTCATGTTACCCATGGCTGCTTTCATGAGAGGTATATTTCCTTTGCTTTTTGTGATGAGCGGCTAAAACCCCAAGATCTAGGGATGCTATTATGGGGTTGGGTGTTGATTTAATGTAGTGGGTATTGTGCTATGCTCTATTTTGCTGCTATTCATATGGGAATTTGGTCTAATAAGCATGTGGTTAAATTATGGGTTAAGGTTAAAAACTTAATTTCTACATTCGACCTTAGGTCGATGCTCGAAAGAAATTGATTGGAGTGGTTAACTAGTTTGATACTAGCAATTTAGGTTTGATGTCTATAACTTTCTTGAAAATAGAGGTTATGGGTCAGATCTACTTTCCCTATTCTTGAAATAGAGAATAGAGTAAGGTATTGGGTTGTTTAGATTGGCACCAGAAGGAGATTCTTTGCTTAGATGTGTTGAGATCGAAAGATGATTAGTGTCAATGATGATTACTTAGCCTATTTATCACTATAGAGCAGCACAATTACCCATATGGGACATCGATTTCCAATCCCCCCACCCCTAGAGTGCTTGTTAACTCTTGAATTCTTTGATACTTTAGTTTAACTGTGATAATTGATAACGAAAGCTTTATATTAAATTAGAGGAATTATCCACCCACTTGTTCTTACTATTGAAAATGAGTAATCTTAAAATCCAAAGTTCTTGATAGGAATTTTTCACGATATATGATTCCCTGTGGGATTCGACCCCGACTCTTTGTTAGGTTTTTTTATTGACTATGACCGATGTCTCTTTTAATTGATTTTAAGGAGGAAATTTGAGTATTATCAGGGATATGCCCCACACCGGGGATGACATGATATACATATGTGATTTTGAGAGCCGTATCCTATGTCGGGGTAGATTCATAGATTGATATGTCCTCATGGGTCCAACTGGCTGATGAATAACAGATGTGTATCGATAGGATAAACATATGTAATTCTCTACGACATTTTCATTTCATTGCACCTCATTATCATTAATTGATATTTATGAGTGAATTGTTATCATCATTGTTATTCATTAAGAAAAGTTGTAATGATACTATAGAGAATCTGATGGTTTATCTTATCTGTTGGGTTATTTGTATTGCATATGTCTTTGTTGCTATTAAAACATCTAGGGTGGGCTCAATTATGTTTTTGTGCAGGTTGTAGTGTTTGGTGTTTTGCATGGTTTGTCAGGGTACACTGTGTGTATCACCAAATTATTTAGGGTCAGTAAGGGATGATGGTTGAGTACCGTTGTTATTTTGATACTCACTCCCTTTCTTTTCTACACTTGTGTAGGTTATGGGCTCGGATCGTCCAATTCATCCTACTGCATCAGTGTCCAAGGCTTGCTTATAGGAGTTCATGAGGAGGTTGCTAGTCCTCTCGATAGTTGTCACAAACTCTTTTATTATGTCTTTCTGCTATTATAATGTTAGATACATTTAGACTTGTTCTTTTACAAAAGTTGTATTCTTATGTAGTGTCTTGTACATGTGACTCCAGGTTTAAGGGAATGTTATGTTTATATTACGGATTCCATAATATATTATGCTTAGTTCCTTATTTCAACATTTATCCTTCCAAGTGTTGTTTAGGCTGACTTGTCTTTGTGGGATAAGGAAGGTGCCATCATACTCAGTTTTTGGGTCATGACAAATGGTATCAGATCCAAGTTCGTAGGTCTCAAGTGTGTGCAAGTTGAGTCTAGTAGAGTCTCGATTATTAGCATGGAGACGTTCGTTGCTTATGTTCTAGAGACTATGAAGACTATTTGGAAACTTCTTTTTGTTCATGCATTCTCATCATACGTGGTTTCTTTTGGAAGTACTGAGTTGTCGCATGTTCTTTTGTTAGATGGGTAGGAAGAGAGCTATTATTATTTGTAGAGGAGGAGAGGTAGTCCTCGAGCATGTTGTTTAAACCCCAACTAGGGGTATAGGTAGTGCTCGTGTGAAGAAGAGAGGTCATCCATGAGGAACGACACCAAATAGAGACCATGTTAGAGGTGTATCTCATGAGCCAAAAACGGATGTTGGTGGAGAGTAGTTTCCTCTAGAATATGCCGATGCACTTTTTCTTCATGACATCTTGCTGAGAGTTTTGGGTGAACTTCTGATTTTTGTTCATAGTAGGGGTGTGACAGGCATACCACAGGAATTTCAAACCAGAGCGGAGGTTGAGACCTAAATCAAAACTAGGTCCTATTTGTTCATGGCCTGGTGGGATAACTACCAGTGGGTCCTATGGTTGATGATGATCCTTTACCGATATTTAGATTTAAGTATGCACCTTTGCTAGAGTTATCTAATGTTGAGAAACACCATTATGAAAAGTTTAGGAAGATGGATCCACCTCAGTTTCAGGGTGGAAAGAGTGAGAATGGACATGAATTCTTGTTTGTATGGCAGAAGTTCCTTTAGGAGGTTAACTTTGATGATTCACATAGGGTTCTCTATACTAAACTTCAGTTACATAGTCCAGCTAGAGAATGGTGGCTAGTCTATTTGAGTTCTAAGCTAGTTATTTCTCAATCGATGACTTTGGAGGCATTTGATCTAGCTTTCTAGGATCGTTTTTTCCCTTAGAGTGTGAGGGAGGAGAGAAAACTGAGATTTGAGAGTTTGGGATACGAGGGCCTCAAGGTCGCAGACTATGAGACCCATTTCTATCATTTATCTAGGCATGCCCAATCTTTCATTTCATATCATGCCGAGAGGATTCACTGGATTAGCCTATCCCATTCGTTCTATAGTGTTTATAGCATCTCGTGAAGAGGAAACCTTTCGTTCCGTAGTGGGAGCTGCTAAGGAGGCAGAGTTATTGGAGCGTGAAGAGTTTTTAGGTTGTGAGAGATAAGAGATCTCAGACTTTCAATCAGTTTTCTGGTGCCTCATCTTGTGGCACAAGATCTTTTAGGAGAGGTGGCTCTTTCAAGCACCGTGGACCAGTTTAGGAAGCCACACAAGCATTTGTGGGTAGTCATGCAACCGGTGGTTCCTATAGTTTGGGATAGAGTTCTCAGGGTTCATAGCAAAGGCCTAGGGTCTTATATGGTTATACTAGTTCCTCTAAATTGTCACAACTGTTTCTATTTAGAGGTATTGTTATGGATATGAAGACCCTGATCAGCTTATATGATAGTGCCTAATATAGAGTCAAGGAGGACCCAACCTATTTCATCGTTTGTGACTAGATCATTAGTGCCTCTAATTAGAATTTGAGACTGGATTCAGACATGTAGAGGTGGTCGGATTCCTGATAGGGTGCTAGTGGTGCTATGGTTCTGTAGGGCAGAGGTAGAGGTATGACTCAGACTAGATGTGGTAAATTAGGTCAGTGTTATGTGTTTTCATGGAGACGCGAGGTTGAGTCTTCAAATGCAGTTAATACAGGTATTATCTAATGTTTTCCATCGATCTGCGTCTGTGACATTTGATCTAGGATCTACATTTTCTTATGTCTCTTCCTACATTTTTGTTGGATTTTATTTGATGTGTGATTGTATGCCTATGCTGATTCATTTTTCTAACCCACGAGTGAGCCCTTAGTGGTAGATAGAGTATATCAATCTTATCTTGTTACTTTGGCAGGATATAACACTTGAGTAGAATTGATCATATTAGGAATGGTAGATTTCAATGTCATTTTAGGTATGGGTTGTCTCTCTCCTTACTATGTTATTTTTGATAGTCATCCTAAGCCGATGACCTCAGTGATGTCTGGTGTTCTGGAGTTAAGTGGAAATGTTCTAGTGGTTCTTATTCTAACAAGGTTATTTTCTTCCTTTGTGCCTAACATTTGGTTGATAGATGGTTCTTGTCTTAGTTAGCCATCATTCGAGATACTCGTGTTGAGCCATGTTCTATGGAGTCCATTTCGGTTGTTTAAGAGTTCCTAGATATGTTTTCTACTGACGTCCAGGTGTTCCTCCTGATAAAGATATTGAGTTTGATATTGATTTAAAGTCGGGCACTAAGCCCATCTCTATTCTTCCATATCATATGGCTCCACCGGAGTTGAAGGAATTCACAGATCAGTTGTAGGATTTGTTGAGTAAGGGGTTTATTTGGCCTAGTGTGTCATCTTGGGGTACATCGGTTTTGTTTGTAAAGAAGAATAATGGTTCTAATGTGCGTTGATTATATATAGTTGAAAAAGATGAGTGTTAAGAAAAAACATCATCTTCCAGCCATTGATGATTTGTTTGATCAGCTCAGGGATCGGTGTTGTTCTCCAGGATCAACTTGAGGTCGGGATATAATTAGTTGAGGATTAGGGCATCAGATGTCCCTAAGACATCCTTCCGGAATCGATTTTACTGTTATGAGTTTTTTGTGATGTCTTTTGGGTTGACTAATGCCCTAGTAGAATTTAAAGATTTGATTAGTGGGGTGTTTCATCCATATCTAGATTCCTTCATTATTCTATTCATTGATGACATCTTGGTGTATTCCAAGACTAAGGTTGATTATGTTCGCCATTTGAGGACAGTACTTCAGAGGTTGGGGTTGAGAAGTTCTATAAAAATTCTGTAAGTGTGAATTCTGGCTCGATTCAGTGGCATTCTTGGGATACGTGGTGTCCAAGGAGGGTATTAGAGTGGATCTAACCAAGATTGAGGCGGTTAGAGGTTGGACAAGGTCTGCTTCTCCTACTGAGATTCGTAGTTATATGGGGTTAGCTGGTTATTATAAGAAGTTTATGCAAGGGTTTTTACTCTATTACTACCCTATTAACTAGATTAACTCAGAAGAATGTGGGTTTACAGTGGTCTGATGAGAGTGAGGCAAACTTTAAAAAGCTTAAGACTTTGTTAACTTCGTCTCTAGTTTTGACCTTAGCGGAAGACGGTAAAGGTTTTACTATGTATTGTGATGCTTCTGGAGTAGGTTGGGTGGTGTATTGATATAGAAAGGGAAGGTGATTGCATATGCTTGTAAGTAGATAAAAACTCATGAGAAGAACCATCCTCCATGATTTTGAGTTGGCAGTTGTGGCATCACTATTTGTATGGGCTGCATTGTGAGGTTTTAACTGATCATAGGAGCATTTAATACATACTAAATCAAAGGGATCTAAACTTGAAGTAGAGTAATTGGTTGGAGCCGTGGAAGGACTATGACATGGCTATTTTATTTCATCCTGGTAGGGCAAATAGTGTAGTTGATGCATTGAATAAGAAGTCTTGTAGTATGGAGAGTCTTGCCTCCATCCGTGTTGAGGAGCGGTTGTTGGCTAGATATGTTCAGAGGTTTGCCAACAGCCTTGTTCGGTTGCAGATTTTATAGAATGGTGGTGCTCTTGCCTTTGTAGAGGCTTGATCTTCCTTGATTGAGCAAATTAGTGAGAGACAATTTGAGAATGGGAAATAGTATATCATTCGAGTCAAAGAGATGAGAGGGGAAGCTAATGAACCAGTACTTTACTATGAGGGTGCATTGAGAATATGAGGAAAAAATTGTGTGCCGAAGGTGTGTGATTTGATTAGATTGATCTTGGAGGAGGCATACTGTTCGAGGTACTCTATACACCCAGGAGAATCCAAGATGTACCATGTCTTGAGTCAGCATTATTGGTGGTGTGGTATGAAGAAGGGCATAGTTGAGTTTTTGGCCAAGTGTTTGACTTGCCAACTGGTCAAGTGTGATAACTAGTGACCTAGTGGTGTGTCTTAAATGATGTCCATTTCTACATGGAAGTGGAAGCATATAACTATAGATTTTATGGTGGGCTTGTCTACCACCATGGGTGGTTATGATTCGATTTATGTGATTATTGGCAGATTGACTACGTACGCCAACTTTATTCCAGTCCAGGTGAAGTATAGAGTCAAGGAGTCGACTCAACTCTACCTCAATCAAATAGTTCATTTACATGAGGTACTTATTTCTATTATTTTCGACCGAGGTTCTCTCTTTACACACTTTTTGAGGGAATTACAACATGGGAAGGGTACTCAGTTGGATATGAGTACAGCTTTTCACCCTTAGACATATGGACAATCCAAGCAGAGGATTCAAGTAATGGAGGACATGCTTCAACCATGTGTGGTTGACTTTGGTGACCATTAGGATCAATATCTACCCTTAGCAAAGTTTGCTGACAACAATAGCTATAATTCTAGCATCCAAATGGCTCCTTTTGAGGCATTGTATGGTAGGGTATGTAGATCTCCGATCAGTGGGTTTGATGTCATTTAAGTGAGTACCTTGGATACTAATTTTCTTATAGATGCTATAGAGCAGGTTCGTTTGATTCAGGGTAGCTTTTGACAGCCTAGAGTAGGTAGAAGATTTATGCTAATAGGAGAGTTTGAGCATAAGAATTTATAGATAATGATCATGTATGTCTTAAGGTATTACCCTTGAACGGTGTGATAAGGTTTGGAAAGAAGAGGAAGCTAAGCTATAGGATCATTTGCTCGTTTGAGATATTGGAGCGGATCGGAGACTTGGCCTATCAATTGGCCTTGCCACCTAGCTTTTCTTTTGTTTATCCTGTTTTCATATCTCTATGCTTTGGAACTATGTATCCGATGACTCCCATGTGATTTCACTTCATTCAGTGATTTTGGTTCTGGACTTAACATTGAGGAGAAGCCTATATCTATTTCAGATAGGCAGGTTCGAAATCTAAGGACTAAGGAAATTTCTTCTATGAATGTTCAATGGAAGCAGCGCGCGATCGAGGAGGCTACTTGAAAAAAGGAGTCTAATATGTGTGTCAAATATCCATAATTTTTCAAAGCTACAGTTACTTTCCTTTATTTTATGTTCGAGGAGAACATGGTTTTAATGGTGTATAATGTAATAACCCTGAGGGTCATTTTTAGAAAATATTACCGTTTTACCCCTCCTTATAGTTGCCCCAAGTAAAGTTTGATTAGTTTATGAGGTTAGTTTTGTCGCAAGTTCAAAAAGTTGAGATTTTTGGAAGTTTTGGAGTTTTGGAAGTTTTCAAGTTGATATCTATGACTTAGTTAACATCTAGAACTACGAGTCTATGAATGGAATTATGGCATGCCCATCGGCTCCATAATGGAGAATTTGGTCTAGCAGAGTTGTCGTTTTTTGTTCCAAAGTCTTTATGTCGACTCGAATCCGTGAGTTGAGTTATTGAGTGAATTTAGACCAAGGTTTGAATTTGGTCAACATTCAGAGTTCGAACGCTCGAATCGGATTTTCGTCGATTTCGTTGGATTCAGGAGGTGATTTTATGCCTAGGTAAGGCTTTGGTGTAATTTCTGAAGGTTCTGAGGATATTTTAATATTTTTGATGACTGTTAGTTAGTTGTGACTTTAACGGGTCCCGAGTCAAGGAGACCTCAGATCTCTATTTTGATTGTTCAATTGATTCTGGGACATTGAATTTAGTGGGGTAGTATATTTGGTTAGTGTGCACAGGATTCCAAATGAATCCTGATGATCCATTCAGAGAATTTTGTGCCTTAGTGTGTTGTTGCTATTGCTTCTGATGTCTGATGAATTGTTCATCGGGGTCATGGGATCTTATTCCGCGATCGCGTAAGTTATATTTGTTGTGCATCGCATTCACGTGAGGCCTGCTTGGATTGCATAGGTATAAGCATACTAGGCACTGAAATGTGAAAACTGTGTTGCGGTCCCCCAAGTAAAAAATAAGTTGACTAATTTTCCTCTTTACGATCACATGGAGTGTGTCGTGATCACGTGGAGTAACTGACCTGGGCAGATTCTTATTTCCTTAAATTGCTATTTCTTCCCCCATTTCTCTATTTTTGAACTCTAAGAATTTTGTTTATGTGATTTCATAGACTTTTCAAAATTATACTTTTGGGTAAGTGATTTTTACTCCAACACTTCATTACTCATTTATTATTCCATAATTTTTAACATCAAATCATTGATTTCAAATTCTAAGGTTTGATATTTTCTCATGAACTTGGGTTTTAATAATTTTGGCTTTGAGGTATGATTTCTAACTCTTTTTCCGTTACAATTTCTGATGTGGGTTCCTAAATCTTTGGGTATCATGTTTTTCTATAAAAAGGTAATTCAGAATCACCCTAAGCCCTCGAGTTTGACTTTGTTGGTCGATTCGAACCCAATTTTCAAAACTTGCATCATGGGTATCATTGTTCATGTTTTCTTATGGGGTCCTATATTTGATTAGATTGTTTGGATTCGGAGGCTCAACCTAACGGGAAGGCTCAACTGCCAAGTTAATTTTTCTCCCTTCTAAGGCAAGTGGACCTCTTTCACTCTTTTACAAAGTGAGTTACTTTGTATGCCTTGTTACTGTTATTTGGAGTAATGGGAATGGTGAAGGTTTATGTATGGTGAAGGTCCTATTACCCCCACCCCCACCCCACCCCCCCAAACCCTTTTTGGCTTACATGGCATCCAAACAGCTCCCATGTGCCTCAACAATGTGAAGTCATGGAGTGTGCCACGTAAGCCAAAAGGTATACAAATTACAAAAAAAAAATGAGTTCAGGGGGTAATAAGACCTTAGTTTAGTTAAAGTGTATATCTGAGATTTCGGTCATAGTCTGGGGGGGGGTACTTTTGCCTTATCCCTTTATTTTATAATAGCAACAAATAATGCAAAATCTCTCTATTTAGATTCTTTATTTGAGAGAGAAGAATGAAACACCGAGAATCCAGAGAAAAATGAAATGGAGAGAGGAGAAGTAGAGGCTGCTCTACTACAGGTAAGCCTCAAAACTCAACTTTGTTTTTGTAACTCTCTTTTCGTATGTGTAACGAAAAAATCCCCATAGTGGAAACGATTTCGAAACTCAATAAATAACCAATCTTGACATACATTCTTCTCGTCTTAAATAGTAGGTTTTGTTTGTTGTAAACCCAAACCTAAGATGTAGGCCTAGTCCACGCAACACAAGCATCACACTTCCCACTAGACAAAAGCCCTATGGGCGGAACTCCCAAGGACTTTTTGGAGCCTATTTCTACTTACTTCCGATCTATGCATAATTCATATACTAATTGGAGTTGATATTGGTTTTAAAAAAATTGCCAGAGTAGATATCTCATATGTGAAGTATATATTTCTATAAAATCATTTTCTTGAAATGGAAATAGATGTCTGACATTCCAAAGATAGAGCATGAGCTAATTGCTCTAGTATAGGTTTCGTCAATTGCAGGAATAGATTTTTACAAGATATTTTTCTATAAATGAAAGTAGCTTCCTTGTTCCCCCATGCCAAGAAAATGTACGGTGTATTTGGGTGAAATATCCTTTTAAATTCATGCTTTCACCATTGTTGTCTCCAATCAACATTTTCCTGGTACTCTCTCATTCATCTTTATTTTTTCCCTCCGATATTGGAAAAATGATAAATTTCTATGCTATTGAAAATGTTGAACTAGTAGTTATATAAGACTATGCGTAC
Source organism: Solanum etuberosum (assembly GCA_029582245.1). NCBI lineage: Eukaryota > Viridiplantae > Streptophyta > Magnoliopsida > Solanales > Solanaceae > Solanum > Solanum etuberosum. The sequence goes on along the minus strand of JAJONR010000246.1, from coordinate 27,268 downwards.
ATTGTTGAAATGTGTTTTATGAGAATTTGGATATTTTCTTTATTTCAGATCTGATATTTTAGAGTTGTCTACAAACATGTGTTTATAACCATGAAAAGTCCTACAACTAGCAATTTGCCCTGTAATGTCCTGGATAAAATTCTAGGGAGCTTGCCTTTGAAAGATGCAGTAAAGACCAGTATCTTGTCAAAAGACTGGAGGTACAAATGGGTAACGCGTGCACAACTTGATTTTCGTAGTGAGTTTTTCACATCATTCAAGGACAACCAAGAAGCCAAGACAATCATTAACCAAGTCCTACGACTGCATCAAGGACCAATACGAAAGTTTACTCTCCAACATCCTAATTTGATATGTTATCCTGATATTTATTATTGGATGCTCTTGTTGGCAAAGAAAAATGTCCAGGAACTCACCCTTCATATATTCACAGGCAACAAATATCATTTACCTTCTTATCTTTTTAAATTTCAGCAACTAAGACATCTGGAACTTGATATGTGCTTCTTCCACCCTCCACCTAATTTCAAAGGATTTGCAAAACTTATTAGTATTAATCTTCAACGTGTCATTTTTGATCCAACAATATTGAGGAATCTCATATCCAAATGCCCATTGCTTGAAAGTTTGAGGTTGACTAGGTGCACCGCATTTGACGTTCTTGAAATTGATGCCGCTAATCTCAAATGCTTCGACTTTCTTGGAACATCGAAGTCCATTTGCTTCAAGAATGTCCCTATGCTTAGAACCGTTGCTGTGTGTCTCAATTCACGAGTTTTTATGGATACGTCAACTTTTTGTTCTAATCTTACAAAGTTCTTCCATTTCATGCCTTCCCTGGAGGAACTTGAACTTGGTGGTTCATCATTAGAGGTAATGTACATTTGTGATAATATTACTTATGATAGTTGGTACTTATCATAACCATATGATGTGTCTTTAGCCAATTTTCTTACTTTCTTCTAGTACTTGACCATGGGAGGTATACCAGAGAATCCCCCGGATGCTCTAAACAATGTCAAATCTCTATGTATTTCGGACATGTCTTTCAGAAATGTTGAGGAGGTTTCAAGTGCAGTTTACTTGATTACAAGCTGCCCAAAATTACAAGAACTTACAATTGAATGTGTAAGCACCCTCCTACTTTCTCATTAGACTTACTAATATGGTTTCTTCATCTGAATCTGCCTAACTGTTACCAATTTTTTTGCAGGAAGTAGTAGGCATTGTGGTGGAACCTGTTATACAATTCTTACGAGCCAAAACAATCTCGTGTGGTGCTTTGAAGCTACTTCAAAGTGTGGAGATGCGTTATTTTATTGGTTTTGAGATGGAAATAGAATTCGTGAAGTTTATATTGGCATCTGCACCAGTACTTAAGGAAATCTTCATTTGGAGTAGTGGGCACTTTCATCGGGGTACACAGATGATGGATGAGATGAAACAATTCCATCGAGAATCACCCAAAGTTATATTCAAATTCGAAGAAATTTGAACGGATCCGGAACTGCCATGACTTTGCTTATTGGTTTTAGGTGGTGCAAAGCCACACTCATTTTTTCTTAAGTACTATTTATTTTTGTTTGTTGGTTGAACCTATATATGTAGCTCATCCTACAAATTTCAATGTTGACTTCATAGAAATTGTGCTCATCTATTGCGTTGGTAAATTTGATTATTTTTTATACTCTCTTTGGAGCTGTCGGTGTATGCTTTCTCCATCCTCCAGTTTGCTATTATTTTTTTGGGGGTTAAAGGTGTCCAACAAGCCCTTTATTGAGAAAGAAAATATACAAAAAAGTGGTCTGATCCAAATAACTAGAAAAAATAAAGACAAAAAACAGAGATGTAGTCAAGTCCACATTAAACGACCCTAAGTCTCCTTTTAGGAATGTTTCAGAGGCCGCTTCACCATCTTCTTCCTCATCTTTGCCGGAAGAGCTCGGAGATTAGGTTTCTGCTCCTTCCCTTCAAGGTGTTTCCTTCACCCTTCATATCATAATAATCTCTATTGGTTTCCTCTAATGTAACAGAGATGTGTCAACCTGAGATTAGGGATTTGTAACTTGTCCATTCTTAAGAGGGCTTTGGCCTTCCCTGGCAACTCCTAGTTGCTGTTAAATTCTATTGTACCTGCAGAACTTATACATGACTAAAATAATCAAAGCAAACATAGCTAATCTGTTTTCTTGAAACACATTTTGTAGGGGATTAACAAATATTGACAAAGAAATAAAAGAGAAAGATAACAAGGTTAAGTTGCATTTCCTTATTGAAATAATGACTGCAATATAAATACATGAATTCATAACTTAAAAAACTAAAGAAAAGGAGAAAAATAATCTAATATTATCTAAAATAACTAAAGCCTAAAATATAGCAACTAACTAATCAAATTCCGCCCAACACTACAACCGTATCTATCTGAACTCAATCCTACTTTTATAAGTTGTATATTGATACAACAGAAGGTGGAACTAATCTCCAGCTTTTGAGGCACCATTTTCAACACTCCTCCTTGACTCAAGAGCAGCAACCCCAAGTCTCTTTCTGAGAAACTCAAATCTTTCTCTAGGTAAGGCCTTAGTTAAAATATCAACTGAAAAACTATTATGCAGTGCACTAAGTGTATGTTTCAATTCTTTCGCACCTCCCTCAAGAAATAAAGCTTGATCTTGAAATGTTTTGTCTTTCTATGTGAAACGGGATTATTTGCAATTGAAGTTGCAGCTTGATTATCAACAAAGATTTCAATGCTCTTTTTGCTCCATGTACAAATTTGTCAGTAGCTCCTGAATCCAAAGGACTTGATTCACATCTGATGCAACTGCAATGTACTCTACTTCATCTGTAGATTGAGCCACAATATCTTGCTTCTTTCAACACCAACAGAACATTCCAGAACCAAAACTGAAATAGTAACCGGAGGTGCTTCTCATATCAACTGATCTACCAGCCCAATCACTATCAGAAAATGCAAGAAACTGAAAGTCTGATGCTTTTTTGAACATTATGCCAAAATTGGCAGTACCTTTAACATATTTAATCACACATATATAGCTGCTTGAAAATGAATTTCTCTAGCAAAATGCATATATCCTGAAAGTAAACTCAAAACATAAAGGATATCTGGTCTCGTTGCAGTCAACTACATTAGGCAACCTATCAGGCTCCTATAAAGTCCTTCATCAACCTTTTCAGCTCCATCTTCTTTGCAAAACTTCTCCTTTTGATTCATATGAGTTGTTGTAGACTTGCATTCTACCATTTTACACTTTATGGGAATTTCTTTAGCATATTACTTCTGGCATATGAAGATCTCGTGTCCTTTTATTGAATTTCTATTCCAAGAAAATAAAACATTACACCAAGGTCTGTCATCTCAAAAACTTCCATCATTTCAGTCTTGAACAAGTTGATCAAGTCCAAATTCCTACCTATAACTAGCAATTCATCTACATATAAAGAAACAATGGTTAAATTAGAAACTTATTTTCTAATATAGAGTGTAGACTCGCTGAAACTTTTTGGAAGCCGAAGCTCAGAAGATGAGCATCAATTCTGCTACACCAAGCTCTAGGAGCTTGTTTTAAGCCATACAATGCCTTCTTTAGAAGGTACACTTTGTCTTATTTGCCTTTGATAGAAAAACCTTCAGGCTGTTCTACAAAAATCTCTTCTTCAAGGAAGACATTGAGGAAATATCATTTCACATCAAGCTAGTGTATCTTCCATCCCCATTGACCTGCTAAAGCTAACAACATTCTTATCGTATCCAAACAGGAGACAGGAGCAAAAGTTTCTGAAAAATCTACCCCAAACATTTGTGTGTACCCTTTTGCAACCATCCTAGCCTTGTACTTGTTTATGGAAGAATCAAGATTGAGCTTGGTTCTATAAAGCCGCTTGACTCCAATAGCCTTCTTGTGAACTGGTCTCTAAACTGGCTCATATGTGTTGTTCTTTTGTATAATTTTGAGCTCCTCCTGCATTGCATATCTCCATTTCTCATCTTTAGCAGCCTCCATAAATGCTCACAGTTCTAAAATTGCAAAATTACACCTTTGATATATATTAGAAAGTTTTCTTATTCCTCTAACAGGTACATCATGAACATCTTTATCTAGAAATTTGAGATTTTTTTGCCTTTCATTATCTTGCGAGCTCCAGGTGTCATTTTACACAAACTTGACATCCCTGTTAAAAATGATTTTGTCATTTTGAGGTTGATAGATCCTATAAGATTTTCAGAGACTGTTGTATCCTACAAAAGTTCAAGGTTTAGCCATTTTATTCAACTTATCTCTTTTAACCTGAGGTACATAAGAAAAACAAAGACAACCAAATATTTTCAGATTTGTTAGCAAAGGTTTGTAACCAAACCAAGCCTCAAATGGTGTCTTCTTTTGCAAGGCTTTAGTTGGCCATCTGTTTAGCAGAAATACTGCAGTATTTGCAGCTTCAGCTCAAAATTTCTTTGGCTGTCCTTTCTCATGAAGAAAACACCTTGTCATCTCCATTAGCGTCCTAGTTTTCTTTCCACTACTCCTTTTTGTTGGGGAGTATAGGGTGTTGTTAGCTGATGCTCAATTCGTGCTTCATTACAAATCTTGTTGAATTTTCAGAAGTATACTAGTTCCATTATCTATTCTTATCACCTGAATTATGCAACCACCCTGATTTTCCACAAAGACTTGTATTTCTTGAATATATCACCGACCATAGATTTATAGTTCAAAAAATAAATCTAAGAATATCTAATACAATCATCAATAAAGGCAATAATGTACTTACTACCCTTTAAAGATGGTGTTTTATAAGGTTTGCCTACATCCGCGTGAGTAAGTTGTACCTTCTGCTTTGCCCTCCATGATGAATTCTAACAAGGCAACCTTGTTTTCTTCCCGTACTAACAATATTCACAAGAAGGAAGGTTCTTCTCAAGGCTTGGAAGACGTTTTGCGAGTTGATTTTCTTTCATGAAGAGTATAGCATCATGATGAAAATGTCTGAGTATTTTGTGCCATAACTATGAGTTATTTTCCAACTGGATAGTTGTTGCTTGCTCCTCGTCCAACAGGGTCAAGGAAAAACTTTTTCCTCTCATCTTGACCTTGAACATCTCCTTATTATCAGCATCCTTGATGACACGTGATTTTTCTTCAAGCAACACTTCCAAACCATTTTAAGTAGTTGTCTAACCCTTAAGAGGTTTTGATCAAGATCAGGAATAAAAAGAACATCAACTATAAGTTTCAAACATGTAAAGCTTTCAATTGCAACAGTTCCTCTGCCTCTCGCATCGAGATATTCTCCATTTCAAATTTTCACTTTGGAAATAAAAGATCTATCTAGATCTTTAAAGAGTTATTGGTCACTGGTCATATGATTTGTGCATCTGCTATCAATTAACCAACTTTTAGAAGTGCTTTTGCTAGCAAAACAAGTTGTTACAAATAATTTCTCTTCTTGATGTTGATTTACAGCAACCTTAGTTTCTTCTAGTTGCGGTTGTGACTTGCATACCCTCTACACATGGATTAGTTGACCACATTTTTGCACTTGACATCTGGTCTCCACCAATACTTCTGTTGAGAGTGGTTTGTCTTTTTGCAAAAAGGTCAGGGAGGTTGACTTCCTCCCTGATTTTTGTAATTATTGCTCAGCCTTTGCTTCTTGATCATTTTCCTTCCTTTGTTTGACTCATTGTTCTGTGAATTAGCTTGAAAATCATCTTCAACGGAACCTTCTTTCCTCATTATTCTCCTTTGCTCCAATGCCTGCAAAGCTATAACAAGTTCTACCAAGGTAACACTTGACAGATCATTAGAATTCTCTAAAGAAGAAACTGTGGCTTCATATTTCTCAGGAAGTGTAACAAAAATATTTTGAACAATTTTTTCATCACTGAAATCCTTACCAAACAATCTCACCTTGTTGGCCAAGTCGAGTAGTTGGTTTGCATAATATTTTATAGTTTATGATTCTTTCATTCTCTTCATTTCAAATTCTCGAATCAGATTCATCACTTGCATATTCTGCACTCTTTCATTTCCATCGTATTCTTTTTTGAGATACTCCCAAATTTCTATAGCAGACTTCATTTGCATAATTCTGGTAAGAATTGAAGGCGATACTGCAAAGAATAGGCAAGCTTTGTCTTAAGATTTCCTTGTCTTATTCTCCTTATGATATTTCATCGAATTCATTGTTGGATTATCACCGAGAGGAGTTACTTCATAATTCTCTTCTACTGCTTTCCAGAGATCCAGCGCTTTAAGATGAACTGTCATTCTAATTTCCCAAGCTTGATAATTCTCACCATTGAAGACTAGTGGAGTTAAGAAGCTGCTTGTTTCCGAGTTCATTTTCTATAAACTATTCAAGATAATAGTTCAAAGAATGGCTTATATGGTTCACTCTCTTTTCACAAGTCCCTCAAGATGCGAATGCTCTGAAACCAATTTGTACAAGATTATCATATATTGACAAAGAAGAAAAGAAAAAGATAACAAGGTTAAGTCGCATTACTTTATTGAAATAATGACTGCAATATAAATATATTAATTAATAATTCAAAAATCTAAAGAAAAGGATTAAAATAAGCTAACATTATTTCGAATAACTAAAGCCTAAATTATAGCAACTAACTAATTAGATTATGCCCAACACTGCAAACTTATCTATCTGAACTTAATCCTACTTTTAAGTTGTATATTGATACAACACAAGGTGGAACTAATCTCCAGCTTTTGAGGCACCACTTTCAACACATTTGCCTATGATTTATTTTTTCCTCTTCATATATTTGTTTCAATTTCTTTTTGAGCTTACGAAACGACCTTTCCCATTTCCAAGTTCCAACCCATTTCTACCAATAGCATTTGAGGTAGATTTGTCTGTCTTCGATATTAGTTTCCCCTTTCAAATCAATAGATGAAGTTAATTTCTTATAGGATAATCTAAATAATGAAAATAATCTATCAAATATACTTTTTTAATATAAGAAATCATTCAACTACCTTTTAAAAAATATGAGCCTTTAAAGCTACTAAACTCATGTAATTTACTAAATTGTCATATTTAAAAAATATACTTCTATGTCAAAATCCATTAAATAAACCAATCCAATTAATTGATTTAGTTTTCCTTGGTCATTAATCGATGGATTTAATCATCGAACAAATCTTTTGTATTTTAATATGATAATGGATACTGCATTTTTAAGTAATTCTTGAATTTTAAAATTTAGAGTCGAGCAATCTTACCCGGTTGACGATGTCAAGAATGATGGTAGGGGTGGATGAGTAAAATAAGAGTCAACTATTATCAAAATAGGATTTTCACATGGCTCATTCCCCATAATGTACCTAGGGATACCACTATCTTCAAAGAAATGGAGCAACATGGAATGTCACCAACTGACTGATAAGAGTACTAGCAGAATCACAAAAGTCTACTCAAAACAATTGTCGTATGCAGGGAGGTTGCAGGTGATTATCTCAGTGATGTTCTTTATTCATAGTTTCTGGGGATATGTCTTCATACTACCCCAAAGCGTGATAAAAAAAAGTTGACAAAACATGTAGGGCGTACTTATGTAGTAGCTTTGAGGTTAAAAAGACGATTGCGCTAGTAGCGTGGGACAAAGTATGTATCCCTAAGAAGTTTGGTGGTCTAAATATCAAAGGAAGCAAATTGTGGAATGTGGCATTAGTGGGTAAGTTGTTTTGGCAATTAATAGTTAAAAAAGATGTATTATGAGTCAGATGGGTACATGGGTGTATATGAAAGAGAACTAGGAAATCTGGGAGCATCAACATCCACAAGATAGTAGTTGGTACTGGAGAAAGTTGAATGCCTTAAAGAAAGACATGGTGGAGTGGTATGCACAAGGCACGTATGTCCTAATAACAAATGGGAAATACTCAATAGGAGCAAGCTACGACTCATTGTTAGGGGTCCAGAGTAAGATGATAATTGATGAATTCATCTAGAATAAAATCTTTCAACCAAGGCATAGATTTATAATTTTTGTTAGCTGTGCAGGGCAGATTGCTGACAAAAGAAAGACTACAAAGGATGAATATACTAGTGGATAATATTGCATGTAGTTTATGTGACGTGCAAGATGTAGAGACACAAAAGCACCTTTTTCTGAATGTGTTTGGACCAAAGGAATCATTACAACGATTGATCAATGGTCTATGGTGTTGATTCCAGTGGGAGATGTGAAATAAGTATTGGAAAAAATTAGGAGGAAGAATTGGAAGCAACTGGACAAGGAGATAATCGCAGCACTTTGGGGCTCAACAGTATATCATGTGTGGCAGGCTAGGAATTGGAAGTTGTATAGGGGAGCAATGATGACTATAGATACATCAATTACACAGATTAAGAAAAGCTTCAATGCTAGATTAGACATAGTTAGAAAGAAAAGGAAAGACCAAAGATGCTACTATTTGAATCAGCAATTTATCATGTAATTAGATCTATGTTCGAGGCTTAACTTACATAGTCTTCTACGAAAGGTAGTTGTGTAGTTTGGTGCTCTTTAGATGTATTGGCGGGATGGTTAATGGTAATATTTACATTTGTTACCAAAAAAAAAGAACAATGTCAAGAAGCTGATCTTAGTACTCTTTGTGTCTTAAGTTTGGGTCAGGTTGACTTAAGAAATAGAGAATGCAGATTCTAGAGGAGAAAATGAATGGTTGAAGTTGTGTATTTACATTTACTGAATATCAATATATAAATGTATGTTAAAAATCAATTAAGGCTTAGCTCTAAGGCACTAAATCTATGATCCATATTATATGGAATCTAATTTACACTGAATAGGAAAGTGAATATATGATAATATAATATTTCTTAACACTCCCCCTCAAGTTGGAGAGTGAATATCATGAAGTCCCAACTTGTTGCATAGTGTCACAAACTGATCCCTTCCCAATTCCTTTGTACATAAACATGTCAACTGGAAGCGTGTAGGTACATATGATGGACTAATAATTCCATCTTGCAACTTTTCTCAAACTATGTGACAATCTATTTCAATATGTTTTGTACGTTCATGGAATATAGGATTCACTGCAATATGCAAAATAGCTTGATTATCACAAAATAATTCTATAGGAGTTACTTGTGGGACTTTCAAATCTTTTAGAATATACCGTAACCATGTGAGCTCCAAACATGTGTTAGTCTTAGCTCGATATTTCTTCTTTTGCTGACGATCTTGAAACATTTCATTGTTTCTTGGACTTCCAGGAGACAAGAGAATTTCCAAGAAAAATACAATATCTTGTAATTGATCTCCTTATGGCATTCCAACCTCCCCAATCTGAATCAGAAAAGGCCTTCAATGTAAGATCATTGGTGGAATGAAACAATAAGCCTTGACCTGGAGTACCCTTAATATATTTAAGGACCCATATAGCAACATCCCATTGAGGTTTTTGATGTTGTATGTATTGACTTAGTATATGTACAAAATAGACTGTCAGGTCTAGTAACCATAAGATAAACCAGCCTGCCAATTAATCTTCTACAGTTAGTGGGATCATTCAATAATTCACCATGTGTAGGAGTAAGTTTCAAATGTTGTCCCATTGGAAATTTGTCTAGGCATGCCCCTAGAAGTCCTCAGTCTTGTAAGATGTCTAATGCATATATTCCCTTTGAGACATGAAATACCTTTATGCGATCTGGAAAACTCAATACCTAAAAAATATTTTAAACCTCCAAAATCGTTAATGCGGAAGCGTTTCAGAAGGAACCTTTTGAGATGTTCGATTTACTTAAGATCATTTCATATGAGAAGTATATCATCAACATAAATTAAAAATTGCAGTAAATGAAGTACCTTGGCCTTTGGTGAAAAGAGAATAGTCAGCTTTGATTGTTCATAGTCAGCCTTTTGAATCGTTTCTAAAAAGGTGAGAAACCAATTTATTGATGCTTTTTTGAAACCATAGAGGGATATGTGTAGCCAACATACAATGTTCTCCCGATGTCGGTGAAGTCCAGGTGGAGGTTCCATATATACTTCTTCATTCAAGTCACCGTGAAGGAATCATTTTGGACGTCTAGCTGGTAGGCAAACAAATTTCATGTAGCAACAACAGTAAAAAGACAACAAAGTGTAGTAAGTTTGACTGTGGGAGAAAATGTTCCCTATTAATGAGTACCCTCTACTTGAGTGTATCCTTTAGAAATAAGGCAAGCCTTATATCTTTCAATGGTACCATCTGATTTGTACTTAATTTTGTAAACCCAATTGCAACCGATGGGTTTATGTACATGAGCAAGAGGTACCAAACTCCATATATTATTCTGTTGGTGTAACACCTCGGATTTGAAAAGAAGGAAAAATTGCAGGTTTCCTAGATCTGGTGCCAGTACCAACGGAACCACTGACGGCCCGTAGGTCAACCCACGGACCGTAGGTGGGGGTCGTAGGTGGCGAGTTTAACTAAGTTAAAATGTTAAGTCACAGTATCTTTTTTATGACTCACCAGGATGATTCGTCGTTCAATGTACGAGTTGTAAGTAGGTTTCGTAGGTGAGTCTCAGACTTAGTGAAATTTTGAGAGTCAAAGTTGGGACTCAAATTTTGAGAGTCAAAGTTGGGACCTACAGTTGGGACGTACGGTCAGTAAGTGGATGCACAGACCGTACATGGGTCCCGTCATTGGGGGTCCAAAAGTGTAATCTCTGAACCCAACCACGGGTGACTAGGACGGTCTATAGTTGGGCCTACGGACCGTGGGTCCAACTAACAATGGGGTTCGATAGTTATTTTAAAAGGGCTTTTGGATATTTTCCTAACTATTCTAACCCAATACTATGTCATTTTAACCTCTATCCTAGGCCCTATATAAACATTCTTACCCCCAAATTACCCAATTTAATTCACTCCTAAATTCCTCAAAGTTGACATCTCAAATATTTCTCTCTCTAAAGCAGAAGAAGAAGAAGATGAAGAAGAAGAAGGAGGAGGAGGAGGAGGAGGAGGAGGAGGAAGAGGAGGATGAGGAGGAGGATGAGGAGGAGGAGGAGGAGGAGGAGGATGAAGAAGAGGAGGATGAGGAAGAGGAGGAGGAGGAGGAGGAGGAGGACAAAGAAGAGGAGGATGAGGAAGAGGAGGAGGAGGAGGAGGAAGAGGAAGGGGAAGAGAAGGAGGAAGAGGAGGAAGAATAAGAGGAGGAGGAAGACGAGGAGGAGGAGGAGGAGGAGGAGGAAGAAGTGGAAGAGGAGGAAGAAGAGGAAGAAGAGGAGGAGGAGGAATAAAAGGAGGAAGAGGAAGAGGAGGAAGAGGAGGAGGAAAAGGAGGGAAGAAGAGGAGGAGGAGGAGGAGGAGGAAGAGGAAGAGGAGGATGAGGAGGAGGAGGAGGAGGAGGAAGAAGAGGAAGAGGAGGAAGAGGAGGAAGATGAGGAGGAAAAGTAGGAGGAAAAGGAGGAGGAAGAGGAGGAGGAAGAGGAAGAGGGAAGAGGAAGAGGAGGAGGAGGAGGAAGAGAAGGAGGAGGAGGAAGAAGAGGAAGAGGACGAGGATGAGGACGAGGACGAGGAGGAAGAGGAGGATGCGGAGGAAGAGGAGAAAGAAGAGGATGAGGCTAGTGATTTTATAACTCTTATGCATTCCTATCAAACTTGATACATTCTATGTACTAACGTATACTATTTCCTACATTGTTTCATTAATGTAGGGTCCGACGCTTCTATTTCGCATATTCATGGCTAGTGATTACCTATATAGCTTCAAAGATTGGTGAGTCCTCATGTTTCGAGGACCGAACCCTTTATAGCCTATTGTCTTTACCTTTTAGATATTGTTATGTGATGTATGGGTTACATCCCAATAACTCTTTGATGTAAGAGATGGCTTTGAGACTATGTTAGACTTCCGCTATGTTTTTGTCAAACTCTTTATGATATAAAATTGTCAATTGAACTCTTTTGATTCTATTATTTTGTATGATGTATGCTAAGTGGCTTGTGTAGGGCCTCTTGGGGTCTTATACGTCATGTCACGTCTAGGGTGTACTTTGGGTCGTGACAAACTTTTATTTAGAGCACAAGGTTTAGAAAGGTCCTAGGAAGTCTCTAAGCCACGTCGAGTAGAGTATTGTTCATGAGTGTGAAGCGCCCCACATTTATGAATAAGAAGCTATAAGATGATTAGGACACGCCACTTCGTTTATTACTATAAAGTTGGGCGATAAAGTGTAGCTCTATGTATCCTTCTCATAATCCCTATCCGATGCTTTTCAGGATATGGCCCCTCGAATAACTTAATTTAGGAGAAATGCGAATGAGAATGTGGAACTAGAAGCTCCTCTTTAAGATCCTCGAGTTTCGGTCAACCATTTGGCCGAGCAAGTGTCTAATGCGGAGTTTAGAGTTGCTTTTCAAGTGTTGGCTTAAGCCATGACGGATCAATCCAATAGGGAGGTTGTGGTCCCCATGAACCCAAATGTGGGCACATCGGCATCTAGAGTGAGGGACTTCACTAGAATGAATCCTCCGGAGTTTCATGGTTCCAAGGTTGAGGAAGATCTTCAAGAGTTTATTGATGAAGTGTACAAGGTGTTGCTGATCATGGGAGTGACGCCGGTAGAAAAGGCAGAATTGGACACTTACCAACTTAAGATTGTTGCTCAAGTTTGGTTCAACCAATGGAAAAAAGAGAGTGCGGTGGATGCGGGTCCTCTCGATTGGGAAATGTTTAAGGTTACTTTCCTTGATAGGTTCTTTTCCTTGAGATGACGGAGGCAAAGGTACTTGAATTCACACAATCGTCTAGGTATGCTCCTACTATGGTTGCCAACCCTAGGGCAAGGATAAGTAAGTTCATTTTGGGAGTGTCTGATATGGTATTCAAAGAATGTCGTATTGCCATGCTCATCAATGATATGGACATTTTTCGTTTAATGGTGCATGATCAACAAATAGAATTAGAAAAACTTAAGGAAAGATCTAGGGAGACAAAGAAGGCAAGGATCGGTGATGGTGACTTTTAACATTAAAGGTCCGATGGACATGGTTGTTCTAAGTTCCGACAAAGGTTTGCCGGTCAAGTTTCATCTAATTTTCCTCCTACATTCAACAAAAATAGGGTGTCTAACCCTAAGCCTCAAGGAGGAAATAGTGGTGGATTTTCATTGTCTACTTGTGCTAAATGAGGGTAGATGTCTAGCGGGTTCTAATGCATGTTTTGGTTATGGCAAGATGGGTCACAAGATAAGGGATTGCCCGTCAGTTTCTAAAAATGAAGGAAATAATCGTTGACGGGCTCAACCTAATCCTTCGTCAGGTTCTAGTGGGAGTCAAAATCAAAACAAATATTATGCACTCCAAACTCGTCATGAGCAAGAGAATTCTCCCGACGTGGTTACCGGTATGTTGAAAGTCTTTCATCTTGATGTTTATGCTTTGCTTGATCCTTGTCTTTTGTGACGCCATATGTGGCTATGAGTTTTGATATTCTTCTGGATGTGTTGTTAGACCTTTTTCTATCTCTACTCCTATCGATGAATCTATTGTGGCTAAGAGAGTCTATAGAAATTGTTCTATCTCCTTATCCCATAGAGTCACTCATGTTGATCTTGTAGAGCTTGATATGCTAGATTTTGATGTTATTCCTGGTATGGATTGATTGCATTCTTGTTATGCTTCTATTGAATGTAGAACCCGAGTGGTCAAGTTTCAGTTTCCAAATGAGCCTATATTAGAGTGGGAAGGAGGAAATTCTATGCCGAAAGGTCGGTTTGTTTCTTGTCTTAAAGCTAGAAAGATTATTTCTAAGGATTGCATATACCATCTTGTTTGGGTTAGGGATATGGATTCTGAAACCGTTGCTCTTAAGTCGGTCTTCATTGTAAATGAGTTTTCTGAAGTGTTTCTTGATGAACTACCCGTTGTTCCTCCCGAAAGGGAAATAGACTTCGGTATTGACCTTCTTCTAGATACGTGACCTATCTCTATTCCTCCTTACCTAATGGCTCCGGTGGAACTTAAGGAATTAAAGGAGAAATTGAAAGATTTTTTGGATAAGAGTTTCATCCGACCGAGCATATATCTATAGGGTGCTCCAATTTTGTTTGTTCGAAAGAAAGATGGTTCACTTCGTATGTGTATCAATTACCAGCAGTTGAACAAGGTTACCATTAAGAATAAGTATCCTCTTCCAAGGAAAGATGATTTGTTTGATCAACTACAAGGAGCAAGTTACTTCTCTAAGATTGACCTCCGGTCAGGTTATCACCAATTAAGGGTGAAAGATGATCACATTCCAAAAATGGCTTTTCAAACTCGGTATAGTCATTATGAGTTTTTTGTGATGTCTTTTTTCTTGACTACTGCTCCGGTTGCATTTATGGATTTGATGAATAGGGTGTTTAGAAAATACATGGATATGTTTATGATTGTGTTCATTGATGATATCTTGATCTATTCAAGGAATGACGACGAGCATACCGATCATTTGAGGATTGTGTTGCAAGTCCTCAAGGTCCAACAACTCTTTGCAAAGTTTAGTAAGTGCGAGTTTTGGTTAAGATCCGTGGCTTTTCTTGGTCACATTATTTCTGGAAAAGGTGTTGAGGTAGATTCTAAGAAGACGAATGCGGTTAAGAGTTGGACTATACCTCTATCCCCTTTGGATATTAGATGTTTCTTAGGTTTAGCCGGCTACTATAGAAGGTTTGTTGAAGGGTTCTCTTTGATTGCCTCTCCATTGACGGCATTGACCCAAAAGAAAGTCAAATTCTTATGGTCGGAAGATTGTGAAAAGAGTTTTCAGGAATTGAAAGATAGACTTACTTCGGCTCCGATGTTGACTTTACCGGAAGGAACCGATGGGTTTGTGGTTTATTGTGATGGTTTGAGAATCGGGCTAGGATGTGTCCTTATGTAAAATGGGAAATGTTATTGCCTATGCCTCAAGGAAACATAAGGTGCACAAAAAGAACTATCATACCCATGATTTAGAACTAGCGGAAGTTGTGTTTGCGTTAAAGTTTTGGAGGCATTACTTATATTGTGTTCATGTTGATTTCTTTACCGACCACAAAAGTTTGCAATATCTGTTCAAACAGAAGGATCTTAATCTTTCCCAAATAAGGTGGCTTGAGTTACTAAAAGATTATGATATGAGTGTCCTCTATCACACCGGTAAAGTGAACATGGTGGCGGATGCTTTTAATCGATTGTCAATGGGGAGTGTTGCTCATATTGAGGATGATAAGAAGGAGTTAGTTCAAGATGTTCATAGATTAGCATGATTGGGTGTTCGGTTGGTTGACTCTACCAAAGGCGGTATTATGGTCCATAATGGTTTAGAATCATTTTTTGTGTCAGAAGTGAAAGCAAAAGAAGGTCTTGACCCGATCTTAATTAAGATGAAGGAAACGGTGCTTAAGAAGTCAGTTGAGGCTTTCTCTCAAGGGGGAGATGTAGTACTTCGATATCAAGGTCATTTGTTTGTTCCCAATGTAGATGACTTGAGAGTGCAAATCTTATCAGAAGCCCATATTTCCCAATATTTAATTCAATAGGGATCCACCAAGATGTACCGTGACTTACGGGAGGTCTATTGGTGGAATTGGATGAATAAGGATATTGTGGAATTTTTGGCTAGGTGTCCTAATTGTGAACAAGTGAAATTTGAGCATCAGAAGCTGGGAGGTTTGTCCCAAGATATTAGCATTCCTACTTGGAAGTGGGAAGATTTGAATATGGACTTCATTATTGGTTTACCCTGCACGCGGCCACAACATTACTCAATTTGGGTTATAGTTGAAATTCAATAGGGGTTGAATTAAAAAACCTTTAGTCGACTTTCTGTGTGGAACAATCGACTCACCTATAGATAGGTATAACAGTATAAGGAGAGAAGAAGAGCAGTAAGTAAAAGACTCAGAGAGTTTTATACTAGTTCAGAACACCGATGTGGTGTCTACTTCCAGTCCCCTTGGGTTTCAAGGGTTTCCTTAAGAGTTGTTGAGAATTTGGGTGTTACAATGTATTTCGACTGAGAACCCTGTCTGATATGCAAATCAGATCTTCTACTTGACACAACCTCTACTTGTATAACCTACACTCATATCTTTCTTTTTCTTTTCTATTTCGGTTGTATACTCATAGGAATACAAAGCTTTTATTAAAGATAACAGAAGAAAATCGTACAAGTTCAAGTGAAGTGCGTACTTCACAACTAAGGCTAAAAGAGGTTTATTTAGATAGGCTTTTGCTCTTGTAAGGAAAACCCAAGGGTGTTTACCTCAATCAAGGATATTGAGGGATCCCTTGATTGAGGTGATTTACTGAGTCATGTCCATATCAGATATGTGCATGATAAAATCACTTTGCTTCCTTCTTTGTGAAGATCTACTCGATTCTCGGCTTGACTGGCTTTTCTTCCTTCCCTTGGTAGCTTGGTTGATTCATGGCTGGATTGCTGATTCTTGGCTGGATTGTTGATTTCTTTATTTTGTCATATCAATCAAGATATCCTTGACTTATTATGGAATCTTTTAATCGTGATGTCCTTTCTTTAGTTACTCTAGAGATCATGACATATATCACTTGGTTCCTTTCCTTTTTGATGTCTTTGCTTGTGAAGGGTATGAATAATTGTTTAAGTGCCGTTTATCAAAATCAACTGAATCTATGGAGTTACCAATCTCCCCCTTTTTGATAATGACAGTTAATTCACAATTTGATATAGTACTTAGAGAGACAATGGAATTTCCCTAATATTTCTGCATATAGATCCCGTTTGAATTTGTAGCTCCCCCTACCTTTATGACTCCCCTGTTTGTGGTGGCTCCCCCTGTCTTTATGGAAATTGTGGGAGAAAAAATATCCCCCTTTGGCATAATAGAAAAGAAAACGAGGCATACAAGGTAACGATAAAACAGGAAATAGTGGATATTAGCAAAGCAACATTTATGAGGATAACTAGTCCTTAATAAGTAGTCCAAAATATATCGAGATAGGGAAAGACCCCTATTGAAAAATAGTTCAACAAAAACCGACAAAAGAAAAAGAAAATCCAGGATTAGAGGTTTGCAATCACCCAGAAAGTAATTTAGGGTGTTGATGACCTTTCCACATAAGGAATTTTAGGACCATTCCACATTTCAAGAGAGACTGGAGTAGGAGGTCTCAACTGTGACATCAAGGTCATTGTTGGAGGAGCTGACTCCACTCTTGAGAGAGTAAACTTGTTGGATCAGCTTGTTGATTGTGGAGATTCCTTTATGTTTAATGCCGATCATAGCAATCTGCAACTTATCAACGTCAGTACTTGTATCCTTTTGTAGGCGAAAGACCTTTTCAACAACATCGTGAGAAGTCTCCAAACCATGTTCCACTGCCAGAATGCGAGTTTTGAGTTCATTGTTGTCCTGCAACAGGAGGGCAGCCGACTCCGCAGAAATTTTTGTGGGTTTGACGGTTTCAAATCTAGCCTTCACAGAGTCCTTTTTCACCCATTTGTTTTCCACATGCACATACCCCATACTAGAGAAATTACGAGATTTGTAAGTAGCATTAATAACAACAGGTTTAAACATAAAGAGATCCACGAGATGATCCACCTGCATACGCGAGATTAGAAGCCCATACGACAAACTTATTGTGGCATTTGTGTCTTCAACACTTTCCAATATGTATTCTTTGACCCACAACTCCCAATTGATGTGGTGCTTCTTAAGTAGGAAGTGTAGAACAAACACGTCTCGAGTAGAGATACTACTCAAAGATCCTTTCCAGGGAATAAGAGTGGTGGCAACAATATGCGCCAAGATGCGATGTTCAAAACAAAGAGAAAAAGGCCCAAAATCGGATAAGTCAGAATCTGGTTTAGCCACGAATCTCTTAGAACCTTCTAGAGAGACTTCAAAATTATCAGGCATACTCCATTCATATACAAAATAACACTAGAAAACTTGGTACCAAAAACATCTTCAAACAACAGTTCATATATAATAATACGACTTCACATTACTAGCGTTTCCGTCTCACCACTGTCAGGAGATACAAAGATTTGCATAGAAAAGTCAAGCACCTTCTTCAAAAAATTCAAGACCACACACACTAAACAACAAGGATAGTTTTTGAGCCTTGAGAAATGAACTTATCGAACAGTAAGAGTCCCTTAACCGACTAAGATTGATGACACGGCCGGGGAAGATCGGTCGAGTTTTGAAGATGTCATACTTGTTCTTCTGCTCAACTCCCCAGAATCGTTGCATGTCTTCGAGAAAAAGAGATCCTTATGCATTAGGACGAGGTTTATTCAGAGCATTCTTTTTGGCAGAAGAAGCTCTCTTCTTGGAGGAAGGGGAAGTTGAACCTAGCTATTCCTCACAGGAATTGGAGGAGAGGGACAAGATGTTAACTTCAAAAGAACTAGAAGGAGTTGAGTTTTGGAGATAAGCCATGGAGCGAGTTCTAGTCATGGTAGAATGAGGAAGAGAGAGGGAGAAGAAAGCGTATAAAAGGAGATGGAAAGAAGGTGAAGAGTTTGAAAGGTAAGGGAGAAGTCAGGAAGGAAAACAGTTGAAAAGACAGAACTTTATGGAGAAGAGGAAAGGACGGAGCATGGCAATAATTATGGGCAGAAAATAAGAAGAAAAAAAAATATTAAACGCATAACAGCAAAATAAATCAGCTTAATTAAAACATGTAATACTAAGATGATTTCGAAGGAAACAAAATCTTTGCTCAAGTAGGGGTTTTCTAAAAATGTCAGCTAATTGGTTTTTAGAATCCAAAAGTTCTAAAAAAAATCGTCATTTTAAACATGATCACGAATAAAATGATGCTTGATATCAATATGTTTAGCCCTAGAATAACGCACAATGTATTTAGAAAGACTAATAGCGCTAGTATTATTGCAAAAAATGAGAACCGTTTCATAAGAAAGATCATAATCAAGTAATTGATGTATCATCCACAATAATTGAGTACCACAACTTCCCACATCTAGATATTCAGATTCACTAGTAGACAATGCGATAGAAGTTTGTTTTATGCTGTTCGAGGAAATCACGGATTGGACCAAAATTTGAGAAGTTCAACTTGTACTCTTTCGATCATTTTGGTCACCTGTAAAGTCAGCATCTGAGTAACCAATTAAATCAAAATAAGAGGAGTGACGATACCATAGTCCCAAATCTATAGTTCCAATTAAATATTCCCGAGTCATCAATGATCATATTAAAATATGATTTTGATATATTTTTGAAAGAGTTTTCAAGTATGCTCAAGAATACTCAACTCAAAGATACTAAACTTAAAGATACTCAACTCAAGCATACTCAACTCAAAGGTACTCAACTCAAAGATACTGAACTCAAGGATACTCAACTCAAGGATACTCAACTCAAAGGTACTCAACTCAAAGATACTCAACTTAAAGATACTCAACTCAAGGATACTCAACTGAACTCAAGGATAAAGCAACAATAAAAGATGCAATATATGGAAAACTTTTTAAATAGTATATAATAACTCAATTGTATGTAAAAATACAATAATAACTCAATTTTATGTAAGAATACAATAATAACTCTTATTTGGGAGATTCTCTAACCGGCAACCATCATTATGAACTATGTGATGATACAACGTCTCGCCCATGCTGGTAGAACTGTCATATACCTTGCCGGAGTATAAGACATCCTCAACTAAGTGGATCCACTAACATATGCTTAAAAATAGTAAGGAATCATCTAAAAAGTATGACCCTTTTTACACACGTTGGCATACATGGTTGATGAGG
The DNA here is from genome assembly GCA_029582245.1 of Solanum etuberosum. Classification (NCBI taxonomy): domain Eukaryota; kingdom Viridiplantae; phylum Streptophyta; class Magnoliopsida; order Solanales; family Solanaceae; genus Solanum; species Solanum etuberosum. The sequence goes on along the minus strand of JAJONR010000246.1, from coordinate 7,475 downwards.
ACTTTGAGTTGTCTGAACTGGTCCCCATATCGGTGCTCAATACTACTCCCAATAATATACCTCATGCTCAAACTTTGAGATTATTACTCAAAATGTTCTCTTAAAAGAGATAGTGCTCAAAACTCCTATGAACTCATTTGGAAATCAAAGTTTCCTCTCATTTTAAATGTAAGAACATTTACTCTTGGGAATACTTAGTTTCCTTATATTCATTTTAAGAAATGATACTCGACTCTCCTCATCCTCATACTCATTTACTCAAGTCTTAAAACAGATTATAAATAATTGTAAAAGACTTCTCAAAATAGGGTTCATGCCGAATTATGGATGTGAACTACTCAATTCAAGGGTCTCAATCACCATATAGAGAACTCAATACTCGGAACTCGGTAACTCAAGAACTCAAGGACTCAATGACACTACTCATTTCAATAATACTCGACTCATACAGTTCATGCAAAATTATGGGCAGGGCCGACTCAACTCAAGGACCTCCATGTATAACATATGGTAATCCCATAATTATGAAATATAGTTTCAAAAAGGGTTAGGAACCCAATACTCAAGAACATAGAACTCGAAGATACTCCTCCTCTCAAGAACACTCCATTCATAGAGTTCATGCGTAATTATAGACATGAACGACTCGACTCAAGGGTCTAAATAAAAATATAGAACTCATGCGTATAACTCTTCTCATTGTCATACTTACTTTCTCAAAACTTAGCTCAAATCGATAGTTGATCTCAAAGGGATTCACAATTTTACCTTGAATTTGGAATGTGAAATCAAGAGTTAAGATTAGGATATACATGATCTCTCAAGGATTTATGAAGGTTCAAATAGTTAGGATTAAGAAATAAATGAAAGTTCGACTCAAAGCAACAAATGCGGAACGAAAACGAAAACGAAGAAGAAAAGTGGTCTGACGCATTGTGGCGCAGGGGTGGCACACCACGCCAGGCCTACCCTGACTGGGGTTGGTTTCTGGTGCATTGTTGGCGCCCCACACCAGGCCTTCTGGCGCATCAGGGGCGCGGCACCCCAGCCCTTTTCATGTATATTCCGACGAATCTTTCTTCTCGATTTTTGGCCCTAATTCACCTAGAATCGATTGATTTCTTCCAAACTCTCTTAGATTCATGTACTCAACATAAGTAAACAAAAATATACACAAGAACAACCCTCAAACTCAAACCCTCGCCTCAAGAACTCATCAAACTCCAATAATAAAGATTTAAGAACGAAAGTTTCAAGAAAAATCGTCAAGGACTTCAATACGCAGATTTCATGGATGAATTTTAGTCAAGAAACTCATGATTGGCGTGAGGGTAACTAACCAATAACTATGAAATCTTACATACCTTAAAGAACTAGGTTCTTAGCAAAATCTTGAATAAACGCTTGGAACCTTGAACTCTTTCTCCTCTTGAACCTCCTCTTTAAAGCCCTAAACATTACGGGGATGAATGAATAGAACCTAAATTTGGTGTAATTCATGCTTATACTAAGTGGGTTAAGGAAAAGACTAAAATACCCCTCTTTAGTTTGGGTGAAAAGGCCCTATCTAGAGAGGCTGCACTTAAACAGTCATATATCCCTCATCCGAACTCAGATTTTAGCAAACTCGATGGCGTTGGAAAGAGAACACAAAGATCTTTGATTTGATACCTTATGGGCCACCTAACTCATTATTTTCTATAAGTTATGGTCGTTTGAAGTTGACCCAAAACTTAAAAGAACTTACGGATGACTTGACCGAATTTCTCTTTAGTTCTTTTTGGAACTCGAGGTGCTACATCTAGTGCTTGACACCTAAGACAATTTAAATTCCTCAGAAAAATCTTACTCACACCGAAGAATTGTTCGAGTCTTAGCTCAAAAAAAATTTGCGTGTTACATTATCTCCCTCTTGGGATCATTCGTCCTCGAACGACAGCTGGACTCGGTATGTAATGGGGTTACTCATACTATCTCTTCTGACTCATGAACTTGCCTATTAACATAGGCTAAATTGATTCACACCAACTGTTGGGACTTCCTATAGCACCTAAGTCAAGAACGATGCTATTGTGAACATAGTCACGCACTATCTGAAGTTATATTATCTGAAACAAAGGAAGTGTGGGCATGAAGTAAGAATAGGAATATCTTGCCCGGGGTAATGTGACTGCTAGTTGTTAATCATATAACACTCCTCAATTACGCTCTTCTTTCCTTATTACCATACCTCATTGGCTGCAAGTAAAAGCTCCCACAAGGATACATGACTTCTCTTACCAAGGTCTGAGTCTAACGACACGCTCTTACTATATTCAAGCTTAACCCAGATCCTAAGGTTTGGGTTCTATACCTCTCTGTAGGGAATCTCATCCCAAGAATATTACTCTTTACCACCACATTTAATCAACATTGGGCTCAGATCAAGAACAACATATTGTTTAACAATACCACATTCAAGCTTAGTACTCTAACAATTCCATGGACTCCTACTAACCAGCTCCTTAAGAAGTTCCCATTCTCTCATCATCTCTACCATACCAACTAGAATTTCCCGCATTACTACTCACAACCAACTAAGGGCTCTCATTTAACTATTTCTTATAGTAAAACCTCATCCTCCTCTTCCTCCTCATTTATAACCTTAGATGGAATTATCACACCATTATTATCACAATAAGATCATTAACTTTCTCCTTCTAACATCACTCCACTACTAAATGGACCTCTGAAAAGATATCTCTCATACTCTTTTGAACTCATTAGTATCTTATTCTCAACACTTGACTTGATTTCTCATCTTATCATCTCCCTCTTAGGTCTAAAGCTGACACTTGAAAGATATGGACCTATTCCATCATCTCTAAACTGGTCTACATCCCCATTTACTCTAACACTCGCGAAAAGTTTATCTCATGACTATTGAACTCTCCATAAGCAGGTACTCAGACCTATTTCTAAGATGTTTCACTTGACCTCTTTTCATTGGCTCCTAAGGGTGCTTCATCTAACTCTTTACGAAAATTACACTTGCACCAGCCTATCCCATATTGGTAGCTCAATTATACAATCTAGGCACACACAAAAAATCATAACTTCAATTGGAACCTCGTCTGGCCACATACCATCTAGGGTGTACCTCTTACTGCTGTACCTCCATTTCTCACCTCTATGGGTCATAATACCACATTTTCATTGCAAGGTATCACTTTGATCTCCTCATCTATTTCAGGTTAAACCTATTAGATCAGATCTCAAAACTAACACCATCACCCTCATATTGCCATCTTTTGATCACGACACTCATCTCAAATTCTAGCTTAGTGTCTACTACTAAACATGGATATCAATATGATTGCTCACACCTTATACTACTTGCGACTACTAGAAAAGTCAAGAAACACTCATCCTTTAAGATCTCATGACATGTAGGAAATCTTTAGCTCTCCGTCTATCTACCTACAAATTACCTTCACCTTCCATTTCACAACTTAAGTACTATTTACTCACTGCGCATTATCTCTCAAATAGTTCTATCATCCTCTGAATACCATGCGGTTCCCCCTTAAAAATTCATAAGCCTAGCTTGGGGCTATCACCTCATGAATACTCTGTTCTCTGATTCCACGCATATATTTAGTCTTCTCTAACACGATGGCACATCGACATCGACTCTATTCTGGTTAAAAGAATACTCTATCTCATCCTGAATAGTAAATATTCCTCTTCTTTCTATCAAGAACTCTCTACAATAGTATTATTCCCTTATTCTACCTATAAAGGAACTCATCACTTATAACTGACTGGGTGCATGATTGCAATAACATAATATGCCCCATCATTAACTCCCTTTCATAGATTTCTATACCTCTGCATGCTTTCCTCTAACTTAAGGGCACTCTTTACTACTACTGCTCATAATCTCATAATTCATACTATCTTTTAGGGTGAAAATATTACCCATGCTCTAAAACACACTTTTCTCATAAGGGTCTCACCTGAATAAGGTTTAGAGAAGAGAGTACATCTCGATTTCAGCTCAAATGCATGATTCATATGAATGTGAGTGCATTCTTTCGAACCCAATAGTTAACTCACTCATAGGCTCCTCTCAAGCTCCTCTATAGTCTCATGACTTCCTCAAAATTTTGCTAAGAATAACTTACCCATAAGGATCTTGGGCTTTACTCTTCAACCACCTTTACTATGAAGGGTAGTCGAATGGATATGCGAATGCACGATTTAGAATAAGTCTCTATGACATATTTCTATTGAACAATTAAGAGTATAAAGAAGGGAAACTTTTATTAAATGCATGTAGTCCCTCAACTATAGAAGTGGGGGCCTCACAACCCTAAACAAGACCCTACTGACACGACTTAATAGAAACCCTAGGATAATTGAACTCTGTGCTGTGATACCAAGTTTGTCATACCCCCAGCCTACACCCTAGACGTAACTGGCACTCAAAAACCATTGATGGTTCCCAAGCGAACCCTTGGCCTGGCTCATTACTCAGCAGTAGACTTACTCAAGCCAAATGAAAACTCGTGATGTAAAAATAACTTTAATTTAAACTCAACTCCAATAATCCTCTGAAAATAATTTAACAAGTATTAGTTAAATACCTCATGAACTCAATACATTACAACAACAAAGGGAATAATGATAGACTCCTCGACCTTTAAACTATCTATGAAGCCTCTACTAGTACAGAGGGATTATCGGGACAAGACCCATGACATCTTAACAGCTGAAAGTCAAAGTGGAACCGTCTGGAAGAAAAGAGGCTTACCAAAGCTAACTAGAACTGCAAGTGGTATCAACAGAGCATTTGTTGATGACCCTAAATACCTATATCTGCATCATAAAAATATGCTGGCAAAATGGTGTCAGTACATTGAATGTACGAGCATGTAAGGAAAATTCTAGAGCATAAACAGAAGCTTGAACTGATAAAAAAAGAACATACTTACTTCGTCTCATCTCACTCAACTCGACTCAACTCAGGAATACTCAACTCAAAGATACTAAACTTAAACATACTCAACTCAAGGATACTCAACTCAAAGGTACTCAACTCAAAGATACTCAACTTAAAGATACTCAATTCAAGGATACTCAACTCAAACGTACTCAACCCAAATATACTCAGCTTAAATATACTCAACTCAAGGATACTCAACTTCAAGGATAAAGCAATAATAAAAGATGAAATATATGAAAAAATCCTCATACTCATTTACTCAAGTCTTTAAACAGAATATAAATAATTATAAAAGACTTTTCAAAATAAGGTTAATACCGAATTATGGACGTGAAAGACTCAATTCAAGGATCTCAATAACCATATATAGAACTCAATACTTGTAACTTGGTAACTCAAGAACTCAAGGACTCAATTACACTACTCATCTCAAGAATGCTCGACTCATAGGGTACATGCAGAATTATGGGCATGACCGACTCAACTCAAGGACCTCCATATATAACATATGGTAATCCCATAATTATGAAATATAGTTTCAAAAAGGGTTAGGAACCCAATACTCAAGAACTTAGAACTTAGAGATACTGCTCCTCTCAAGAACATTCCATTCATAGAGTTCATGCAGAATTATGGACATGAACGACTCGACTCAAGGGTCTAAATGACAATATATAACTCATATGTACAACTCTTCTCATTCTCATACTTACTTCCTAAAAACTTATCTCAAATCCATAGTTGATCCCAAAGGGATTCACAATTTGACTCAAACACTTTCTTCAACTTTCCTCTATAAGTGATCTCAAAGGGATTCACAATTTGACTCAAAGACTTTCTTGAACGTTCCTCTTAACTTTACCTTGAATTTGGAATGTGAATTCAAGAGTTATGATAAGTATATACATGATCTCTTAAGGATTTATAAAGGTTTAAATAGTTAAGATTATGGAAGAAATGAAAGCTCGACTCAAAGGAACAAGTGCGGAAGAAGAAAAGTGGCCTGACGCATTGTGGCACAGGGGTGGCGCGCCGCACAAGGCTTACCCTGACTGGGGCTGGTTTCTGGCACATTGTTGGCGTCCCACGCCAGTCCTACTGGTGCATCAGGGGCACGACTCCCCAGCCCTTTTTCAGAAAATTTTGACGAATTTTTCTTCTTGATTTTCAGCCCTAATTCCCTAGTATCGATTGATTTCTTCCAAATTCTCTTAGATTCGTATACCCAACATTCATAAACATAAATATACTCAAGAACTACCCTTAAACTCAAACCCTCGCCTCAAGAACTCATTAAACTCCAATAATAAATATTGAAGAATGAAACTTTCAAGAAAACTCATCAAGGACTTCAATACGCAGATTTCATGGATGAATTTTAATCAAGAAACTCATGATTGGCGTGAGGGTAAACGAACCCATCACTATGAAATCTGAAATACCTCAAAGAATTAGGTTCTTAGTTAAATCTTGGATAAACGCTTGGGACCTTGAACTCTTTCTCCTCTTGAACCTCCTCTTTAAATCCCAAAACGTTACGGGGATGAATGAAACTAATTCTAATCAGTTTAGAACCTAAATTGGATGTAATTCATGCTTAGACTAAGTGGGGGTAAGTAAAAGACTAAAATACCCCTCATTAGTTCGGGTGAAAAGGCCATATCTAGAGAGGCTGCACTCAAATGGTCATATCTCCCTCATCCGAACTCATATTTTAGGAAACTCATTGGCGTCTGAAAGAGGACTCAAAGATCTTCAATTTGATACTTCATGGGCCACCTAACTCATTATGTGATATAAGTTATGGTCTTTTGAAGTTGACCCAAAACTTAAAAGAACTTACGGATGACTTTACTGAATTTCTCTTTAGTTCTTTTTGGAACTCGAGGTGCTACATCTAGTGACCTTGATACCTAAGAAAATTTAAATTCCTCATAAAAATCTTACTCACAACGAAGAATGGTTCGAGTCTTAGCTCAAAATTTTCGGGGTGTTACATGAAGTATGGATGTTCTGCCATTTTCTCAACATAGATCAGTTTTGAGTACTTGACGAAGAAAAACAACTCAAAAGACAAATGTGTTAGTCTATGTCGAAGATAAATAATACAAAATATCACACACATGATAAAAAAACACATAAGAGTTGCTCCACTTGAAGCTAAACTAGCCCACATATATAGAGATATGACTAAATAGAAAGGAATTTGTCTATTTTATTTTGAGCTTAGTGAATCAGAAATGTCAACTTGAGTAAAGAGAAAGTCGATTGTATCTCTCATTGTCGTACTTCTGATTTTCGATTGAGATAAAACTCTAGTCTTCTTTCAATAGTTGGAAAAAATAAAATTTCTCAAAAAAAAATGGGGATCGAGCCTTGAAAAGCTGCCTATGTATCTCACGAGGGAGAATCCAGGTCCTACGTAGTTCGACTAACTTGAATCTCTTTTTTATTTGAAATGGAAGGTTAACCTTTTTGTGAGATGAGA